>BGPR01000012.1:640791-672311 GCA_013235015.1 Araneus ventricosus | reverse complement strand
CCGATTCGCCGCCACTGAATGATGATGCATGTGGTCTTTACACCAAAATTATAGATATTTCTAATTTTCTTCGAAATCCGTAAATGGAAAAAAGTGCTTCATTTAAATACATCGATTTTATTCATTACTACGAACCTTCACATAAAAGGTCCAGATTTATGGAAAAGAAGAGCATATGTTTGGCCATTCATGTTGAATGAAAATATTAAATAAATTTTTATAAATATATTTTTAACCTTTGCATTTAGTATTATTTATCTTTCTGTGCAAATATGAAATGCATTTATTTGTGTCTTTGTTATCCTAGTTTTAATAAAAGATTTTAAAAATTGTGTTAATAAGGGAAAAAAAAACAAAAGAAAGGCGCAGTTCGGGTCTGCGCCGTAGATTTTTCGTGAAAACGTCGGGATAAAAACATAAAACAAGTGTTTCGTATTAATATGTAATTTAATTATCAATCTCTTTAATACAATATCAGAGTAGCAATGGTTACAGAACAGATAAAATCACAAAGTTACCAAAGTATTCCCTGCTAATGCGATAAACTTTGAATTGTTCTATTCTTATACCATTATACTAAGTGTAAATATAGTAATTAAAGAGACTGGATAATTGTTTTATGATTTTATCCCGACGTTTTCACGAAAAGTCTACAGCGCGGACACGAACTGCGCATTTCTTATGTTTTATTTAGAGTAGCTTTTAATGGCGCCATCTGTTGACAGTATATAAAACTACATTTCGCGTATGCGCAGTAAAACATTATTTACTACAAATGCTCATATTCCCCGTAATATTCAAATTTTAATACAATGTTTCTTTTATGCATTGTCAAGTATTCTGTAAGTTTCGTAAAATTCGAAAGAAAACTCTGCATTTTATAATAAAAAAAACATGCAGAGTTTGAAATTTTTAATTTAATACCGATTTTTACTTATATTCTGATAAATATTTTTATTTTCTCACTTTGGGTCCTAGTAATACTCCTCAAGTTCTTTAAAATGACGTCAGAATCAACCTCCTAGCTAAACCAGTTTCCACGCTACACTTATTGATAACCTTACATAAAGTTAATTCATAACAATCACGTGCATGCGCCTACACTGGTACGATGACGTCACAAGGAAAAAAATACTATTCGACAAACTCTTACAGATATGATCTATCCGTTGTGGGGTCAACCATTCTTTTCGCATTATTATTCTCGTAGTTATTAGCGATTCAAATCTGACGGTATTTTGTCGCACAAGAAAGTTCGACCGACTATCACTGTAAACAAGCTGAAAGACGTTTTCACGTCAAAAAACATGGTTACGAAATTGGCATAATTTAATATATAATCATTGAACCTTCCGAGCTTCATCTATTCTTTTTCAAAGCATTTTTTATAACTATTAGAAATATTAGAATGCGTTCTACATGATGCGTTCGAGTCTTACCTAAGCTTTCAATATAGGGTTTTATTGTCTTTTAAAAAATTTACTTTTAATATTTACTTATAATAAATGTTTCCTAACCCTTTAGGCTCTAATGGACATATGCATCACGGTGATTACACTTCATTCCCTATTGGTAAATAAATCCCACTTTTACATGGGATTTTATGCTTTCAGTGTTCGTAATCAAACAGGGAATAAAATTATGATTAAAGAAACTTGGAAACACTCTCCGAAAATTACTTGAGCACGCACATTACTCAAGTTACAATTGGCCTATTTTTTTTTAATTTTACGCATTTATTTATTTACGTACAGTACTATATTTATTCCATACTTAGTGTAAAATAGTTCTTATTGCTCTTATTAAGTAATAATTTATCCTCTTTAATATCAGATTTAAGAAATTTTGATTAAATTCTTTTTTGTGGGATATATTGTCCCAATCGTACTTAACAATGGGATAATGTATCCCATCAGTGATCAAATTAATACAAGATTATTGTTACGAAGCTGTAAAGTTGTTTCCCTGACATGCTAATCTTATGGCAGGAAAGAGAGTTTTACAGATGTTTTTCTGGAATAGTCCCAGTCTACTATACGATGGTGAGAAATAGTCCCAGTCGACTATACGATTGGGATATATTGTCCCAGAAGATTTTCAGGGTGCGGGAGAAGTGAAAAACTTTAAACTCATAGTATACTTGTTTTAGTATGTCAACATTAAATTAAATTACTTTTCATAGTTAAATTTGAATCATGCAAAAGTCGGGTCGAAGGGTTAAAAAGGATTTTAACAAAAGATTAATCTTACCTTCTATGATATGTTCACAGTTGCATTGCACGCAGCCATTTCTATCTTCTGTACAACATGGAGAGCAGTGTAACCCACATTTAGCAATAGACATACACACTGGATCTTTCTCAGACGCAGCTGTAGAAATCATATTTTATCATTTCCAGAGCCTCAGTTTATCATTTTGTACATAATATGATAACATGAATTTTATATTCTTTTAAAGTATAATCTAATTTAACGCGTTACAATAAACTTACAACCAAAGTTTTCGTTCCTTGATTTTAATTAAGCAATCTTTCTGCTTTCTGTTTAGCGTATTTGAATATATGAAACTCCAAATTTCGGATGTTGTAAAATATGATTAGTTTTTACTCAAAATGGTTTTATATTTACGGAATTAATAAGGGCTTGTTTCGGTTGCAAAAATCCACTAAGAACTGCATACCACTATGAATGATATGTTTAAATATAGGTACTAAGATTATCGAGTAAATTGAAAGTGCTTCTATTTTCAAAATATTTTTAAGCCATAAAAATTGAAAAAAACCCTTATCATTAATACTCGTAAATGCTTTGAAAATGGCAAGGTCGGTTCTTTCACTTATGTTAGTTAGGTTATTTATTCTAACTCTTTAAGATTCTAAAAGCTCCGAAACTTATTTTATTACGGGAGAATGAATGCAAATAGAACATGTTTGTGTGGTGTTTCCTTCAAAGTTACTACCCTGTGTAACTATGCGTTTTTGCCCATTGCCGTCTTAAAAAAATTGAGCGCCCTGGGCTAGAGTAATATGACGCCCCTCTAAACCGTAACTAGGAATTTGAGCGCCTATGATCTAAAAACAAACAAACAAACCTAGCTAATAAACGAATTGAGAACCAAAAACTTGTTCTCTGATTAACGTTCTGCAATTTTGAAAATCGGCGAATTTTCGAAATATTATTTTGCAAGCCAGCTTCCGCAAACCCTAATCGTATATATGATTAATTTTAACTGTAATATTATAGGTATAAAAATATTCATACGTTGGGTCTATATAAATATTTTTTGAACTGATATACATGTTTATGTAATGTTAGAAAATAGATGTATCTCTAGTTACAAGCCCTAAACATAATTTTACTTATTTAATTATAATTTTATATATAGTAAAAGTAAAATTATGTTTAAGGCTTTTAACTAGACAGACATCTATTTTCTAACATTACATAAAAATGCATATCAGTTCAAGAAATATTTATACAGACCCAACGTATGAATATTTTTATATTCATACGTTTTTTTTTTGAACTGATATACATGTTTATGTAATGTTAAAAAATCGATGTCTGTCTAGTTACAAGCTCTAAACATAATTTTACTTTTAACATATTTAAAATTTTAATTAAATACTTTTTGTTTCAAAGTAAAATGAAATCAGTATAATAAATTTTTAGGCGCTTTTGAATCAATGGCGCCCCTGGGTTACTGTCCAATTTTCCCATTGATTAAGACAGCCCTGTTTCTGACATTGTTGGTTTAAAGATGTAAATGCGGATTACAAGCCTCCTTTTGCCACATCCTCTCATGCTTTCGTCGCTGCACTTCTTTGGAACTTGAGAATTGTTGCCCTTTAAGCAAATCTTTATCCGAGGAAAAAGTCATATGAGGAGACATCAGGGGAATAAATTGGTAGGGGAAGTACCAGAATATGATGTATTGACTGGCAATATGACAACAGGAAGGACCTGCGAGCCGAAACCTGATTGTGAAGGAGCACCTACGACGTGGCCCTTCCTGCGACAAGAAGTTTTGAATGCCTGTAATCACGAGCTGTGAGTATTCGGACGAGATTAACTGGATGAAGCCGGTCCTGACTAGTAGATCACATGATTATCTTCGTTTGTTCCTCGGAAAATGATATAATTCTTTTACATTTGGAAAATATTTAAAAAGTACCGGGACTTTCTGAATGTAGTATTAGAAGTACTGTAAATCTAAAGTTCAAAAAAGAGTTTTTATGCATTTTTGAAAGTTTTATTACAACGTAGAATAATGGAGAGATGCTTACAAATGCAGTTTTTCTGACATTCCGGAAGTGACATGAAGTTGTTTTTGTTTCCACCGCAGCCTCCATAGTTAAATATCTTGCAAATTTTCTCTTTCGGGTCAAAGTAGTACCTCTGAATGCTTCCACGGCAGGATCCTAAGTCCACCGGCTGGTAACAATAATCTGGCGCTGTCATAGAGGGAAAATGATTAGACAATAATAGTGAATTCTAAAAATCAGTAATAGGGAAACAAGCATAATTTTGTGGATTTTGGATTCACCACTTTATACAATACCTAAGCTTGCATAGTTTGCCATGCAAAAATGAATCATGTGCAATCTGATGCATGTTTCATATACTGCCGTACGAAGACTAAAAGGTGTATCTCAAGAAACCACAACTTTTGGCTATGAGCATTTTGGCAAATGTACATTGCGCTAGTTTTACGAGATACGCATTTTTCTTTACGGTTTTCTACTATTTTTTAATAAGATGCGGCCTTTTTTGTGTAGGAGTGATGTCGGGCAGCACACAAGCATTACAAAATAGGAAAACTCTGAAAATTGAAAAAAGAAAAATTGAGATATGTCTTTTACGTTTAGTAGGGCAGTATAGTCCACCAATTGATTCGAAAATAATGCAGAATCTGAATTTTTCCGTTAGTCATACAAAAACAGTGTATTTCAAAATGGTTATTTAAGATTTAGTTCACAATTACATAACTGTGTCCAACTGAGAAAGGGTTGAATTGAAAGGTTTAAATTGAATGGAGGAGCAGGAAATCGTACTTGCTTCTTCTTTGATAAAATTAACAAATTTTTGCTAGGGTCATGCAATAGGGCAGGGCAGTAGGACTATTTATATGGTTATCACGGGTCAGATAGATTGTTCAACAGAGGGGACGAAATCTTAATGGTTTAGTGGTGCAACATCTGTATAGTACGTAGACAGAAAGAATCTATTGGTGCAATATCTGTCACGCTGGTAAGGAAAAGGTTAAATATGTTCTTCCCGATTAAGGCTAAGATGAGAAGCACATAACAATATCATTCGCATAGATTCATTCAAGTAAGAGGCAATGGAATTAGCTGCGACGGAAAACATATTAGTGATTTTCTACATATCTCCAGTGTATTATGCGCACTTTGTTATCCGTAAATACAGGTTGTTCGGGGTAAAAACTATCTATAAGTAATGGTCTATACTAATCTAAATACACATGAGATTAATTATTTAGTTTTTCTATTTTAGTTTTCAACCAAAGTTGCGCATACCTCTTTGCGCAGTAGTTACACCCTGGCAACCAGTTAACTTGTGGATACCAGGCTCTGTCCTCTAAGATCTTCGGACGCACCATCGTTGAACTCCTATGCTTGGGGCTCCATTAAAATAAATTTTTTTTACCAACAGAAAGTTCGCCATGGGGATGATTTGAAACAGCGAAGCTCTATTGCAGTTGGTTCAATGGTTAATCTGGAGTCTACGGTGCGCACCTACTTCGTCCCTCGATTGCCAACTCTTTGCCGCCAAGAACGGAAATGAAAGAACATTTGTTTTGGTTGCGCAATGATGTTTTTAACGAGTAACATGCGCGCATGAAGGGGAAATTGATCTTTTCCTCGGTGTTTTGAGCATCACGCTATATTGCGCCTCGTTTCGATTGGACTGTTTTGTTCATCTCTTCAATGCGATTGGTCGATCCATTCGAATTTGAATAAAACTTCGTTTGGAATTCTTCGGTTTGAATATCAGTTCAGTACTGTGTATGCTATTCTTTGTGTTTCGTTTCTCAATGAATAAGCGAAGTTGCGAGTATTCCGCTATGCTGAAAGCGAAGCCGCTGATGTTTTTCTTAAGTTAAAAAAGTTGTCCGGTACACACTTGAAATGCCGCAGGCATTGCGTGCTCAATATCTCCTTTTCAGGTGACGCATGCGCAAGAGAGCAATAAAAATCGTACTGCACGTCCAAAACAGATTTGGCGAAGGCAAATGAAATTGGGCCAAGAAAAATTGGCGAGAAGCAGGCCGGCACAGTAGACTCCAGGTTTACTGGTTCAATAACACCTCAAACGCTTCTAAATTCTTGACATACGATCGATTACCTTTTGATCATCTGCAGATCCAATAATTGTGTTCACTTTGAACATCACTCGCAAAGAAATTGTAGGATCATAACATTTAAACGCAATAGAAATTTATAACTAATAACGTGTGTTCTCTCAGCATCGGTTATTACTTTTCGATACCATTAGCCCGGATAACTGTATTTTATGCAACTGTATTAGTGTAAAATAAAAATTAATAAATGTGAGAAAATATTTTTTTTAAAATTCAGTTTATAAAGAATTCCTTTAAAATGAAATACTTATCGTCGGCCTAAGCGTTGGTTCTACGTAATATGAATGAATTTTCGAATTCTTTTGGTGAATAGTTACGGATTTTGTAATTGCGATTTGAAATCTTTAAAGTCAGATTCAATGGCGGCTTGTCCAATAGGGCTGCAGAGCTGCAGTCCCCCTGAAATTATTTTAAAAGCTTCTATATTCGTTTTTATTCTAATTGGCTTACTTTTCCACTTTAAGAGTACAATGATAATCGAAAGTGGCAATAAAAGTAATAGAAAACGTAAAAGGAGGACGGAAAATAAATCAAGAATTAAGAGAGAGACAGACCAGAGCTGCAGAGAACTTTGCCCCTCCTAGGATCGAAATTTCGCGCATTGTGCAACTCGGAGATCTCATTCGGTAGAAAAAAAAGCAACCCTTTCTCCCATTGAAATAGGAACTCCGAGAGGCGCCACTTCAGCAGCTCTCGCTTGGCGCGACTTCTTCATTTGGCCTTTTTTTAGCTTTCTCCCAGTAGTCTAATCGTTAAGTAGTTTTTAAAATCAAATTCTGCAGGAGCTGTAATTTTTGATTCTTTATGTTTATTTTTTGGGTGCTGATTACGAATCTGAGGTTTGCCACCAAAAACTTTCATAGAAATTTTAGTTATAGCCAAAAAACAAGAAACAATTTTCCCAGTTTTTTGTTTATAACTCAAAAACTATCAATTTTTAGTATATCATCATTATATACCAAAATAATAAGCATACAATTTCCTACAACTTAGGTCTATACAACTTCTGTAGCACTGCTTGTTTCTGAGCTGACGAGCCGCCACTGGTCAGATTATACCCATCGGCTCTTTATATTTAAAGTTTTCTTCTAATATATACACATCAAGAAATTTGGGTACTAATTACAATTTACAAGCATTCTAATGCGTATTATATGCTTAAAGTTTTGATTTTTCATGAATTTATTTTAAATGTTTTGATAGGCACAAAATTTAGTTACGAAATAGTCAGGTACCTGGAAAATCATCAATTCTAATATCCCAGTAATCAACTCTGCACGGTCCTAGAATGAAAAATAAATGAACGAAAAATATATAAACAAAATGAAATAAAAATATACCATTAATTTTATCAGTCAATTAGAAATTTAGTAACTATTTTTCGGTTCTAATTTTTTGAAGCATATACGAAGTTATTCAGCTGATGGACTTCCACCTTTTAGCCCGTTTTCATCTTCAGAAAAATTGATTATTATATCGGTATTTTTACCAAGAACTGAGATTAGACTGACAAACCGTAATTTTAGCTACATATAAAGAAGCAATTGTGCTATACTTAAGGGGACCAAACGCCATTTACGAAAGTTGTAAATAAAATAATTTGCACATACAAAAGTTAATCTTATCCTGCGTTCTTGCGTGTGTTCATGGTTAAGTCGGAATGCTTCTTGCAGATGAAAGAATAAAATTGAATAACGTACTCTTTTCATCTAAATATTTGAAAATTATGTTAAATGAATTACAAAATATCTAAATAGCAAATTTTAAAATTTGTCATTTCGATAATTTGCTCGGGATTTTTTAAATCATTTTATTTTGTAGTAGAAACAGTAAATTAAGTAGTTATTATATAAATGGTTGTAGTTATTAGGTTATTTCTTATAATTTTTTTTATTTAAGAATAACTTTGTATATCGTTGCTTAACCAGCAACACCATCTATCTCAATTTTTTAAAATTTCAAACTGAAAGAGAGAGCTGAATATTTCGCAACCAATTTCTGAAATTTTTTAACATCTGATGTAAAAATGTGACTGCATGCTACTACTAGGTGTGAAAAAAATTCAGAAATATTCATTATTGGTTGAGAAATATTCAGCCCTTTCTTTCAGTTTGAAATTTTAAAAAATTGAGATAGGTGGTTTTGCTTGCTAAGCGACTATATACACTCCTTAATGCTATCTATAGGAAGATATAAGCGATCTTTCCGAAAGTGAGGGACAGCTGTAGTCAAGCAACTCTAGATTGTTTATATTGAATGACCAAATATGTATGACCATATGCTCATATTGAATGTTCATATGAATTGAATTGTACAGTTATTATTGCAAAAGCGCAAATTAATAAACAAGAAAAAAATTTTAAACAATGCAAATCAAAGATGTAGTTATGAATTTGTTTGAAACTGTCCTTGCAAACTGTTTATATGGTGTTTCAATACAGCGTGTATAAATTTGCGTGAAGGGAAGGTTTCTAATACTCTTATGTGAAAACCAGCGGGAGTGGTCTCCCCTAAACTTTCTCGTATACTCCTAACACATGTAGAGAAAACTAGAATAATAAAAGACGTCAAATAAACTTCCGTCGCAAGTAAACCAAAGTTGGAACCACGCGTGGTTTGAAGGATCAAAACAAATTCAAATCCTCTGCTCATTCTTTTGCGCAACAGGACCTGGCGAGACTCCCTAAATGTTTGCTTCCTTACAAAATCACTCCAGAATTTGTTTTTGGCAAACTGCCAAGTTTCGGAGCGTCCCTTCCTTGCACAGGCATTGCCACTAGCAGGCATGCGCAGGGAGTTAGTTTCAAAACTGAACAAGTATGCGATTATACAGACAGTCAGCCCTTTGACGGATTTGGCCCAAAACTTTATACGGACCTACATTCATGACGATAAAACTGTGTATAAAATTTTATCCATCTGGCTTTTCAAGTTTTTGAGTTATAGCGTTCGCATGACCCCGAACATACAGACAGACAGACTTCCCGTTGACGGATTTTGTCCAAAAGTTGATGGAAACCTACAAATTATGTTTAAAGACCACATACCAAATTTCATCCCCGTAGCTCTAATAGTTTTCGAGTTATCGTGTTCACAGACACACACACAGACACACATACAGACACACACACAGACACACACACAGACAGACATAATTCCAAAATTGTGTTTTTCGGAATCAGGGAGGTCTAAAACGTGGAGATTCGTCAAAATCTCGAGTTCGAATTTTTTGACGATTACAATACTTTCTCTTTGTATACTTCGTATGCGAGAAAGTAAAAATCACTAAATTTACTTTTAAGAGAATTATTTAATCTTTCGTACAAATTTCTCTGTTTCGACTTTACATAATTTATTGGATTCACGCGTTTTAAAAATCCATGTTTGTATCTTTCACTATCGAGTTTGGTGAGAGTAGAATGCTCATATGAGAGAAGAACAAACAAAACTGGCTTTACAGAATAAAACTGTAACAAAACAAACAACTAACTTGTTGTTACTTACCGATGACGTTTCTAATAATTAGGGTTGTTTTTTGTATGCAGGCCATTTCAAGATATTGCATTGCTTTTTCGTACACATCTACGTCCACATGAGGCGCTCTTGTCCAGATAGCACCGAAAAGACCAGCTGCATGGCATACTTCTTTTTCATGGTGAACATGGAACATGCATGTGTAAATAACGGCCACGGACACATAATCGGTAAAAAGAACCCTGACAGTTTCTGGTAAAGAGAATAACAAATGAGGAGTAATGCAAAAATGTAATTTCTTTTAGCAAACTTGCACACTTTAGTAAATTTCATATTTAATTTTTTGTAACTGGTTATATTGATAACCGTGTTACGGAAGAGAAAATATGTTTTTATAAATAAGACACTCTTTTGAATATAAAAAAGCGGCAAGATATTCTTCCATTTCTTATAGAAACGTAATATTACAACTGAAAGAATGACATGCATAAGAGAAACTTCAATTATTCATGAATTCTCTGATATTAGAAACTGATTCTGATCGAATTAATTTCATCTATAGTTCATTTTATTCAATGTTTTCAGAAAAAAGTTACAACTTATATTCTCCAGATATAATATACCAATATTAATGCCAAATTTTTCTTTGGATTTTCAAACTCAAAAACTGAACTCATTGGCCTTATATTGAACATTAAACCTATCAATTGGTGGTACATACTGGTGGTACATTTTGTCTTTGACACCAAGTCCAAATCACAAACTATTGCTTAAAGGAGTTGACCATCTCTGCCTTTAGCCATATGGGAGAAACGGTAGTGATTGTTTCCACCAGCTATCATTGCTTAATTTCTTCCTATATTTCTTATGGTTTACAAAAGTGATATTGCAAAAATTTTCGTAAGTGTAAATCGAATATGGCGACCTAATTAGCCATCTTCTGTTAGGAAACATGGGGACACGTGAAAATTTACTTTTGACGTCACAGGTCTCCCTCCGGGGGCCACCGCTAGTTCACGGATGAGAAGCTGCCGGATAAGTAAGCGGGTTCTGGTGGGTATAGTAATGGTGGGGCTTGAGTTCCCCCCACTGATAATACGTACCCCTTTCGGGAGGTGTCGGGCCGTGGTCTGGTGATGGGCTACTAGGTCTCCGACCTCAGAACTCGAGCTATTGCAGCGGCTGTCATTCAGATGACCCAGATGTTAAGACGGGGGGGGGGGATCTAGTTTTCTGGTTTTGAGGCACAGGTTGTTGCACATACATACGTTAAAAGATGCTTGGCTAACTTTCCAAACCGAATATTACCAAATTTGACTTAGACCTTTTTTAATTTGGAAGAAAAATACAAATCGGACAACTGAAGTTGAATGGATGGATTATATAATATATAATACAACAATTGTAGTTGTAATCAATGAAATATATATAATATAAAGGATGTCCACTCTAATCATGGCAAAATAGCTAATTTTTCAACCTTTAAAGATAGGGATATATTTCCAATTGGAAAGACCTCAAATTACGTAAAGAATTATATTTTATGTTCTGTCCATAAATGGACAGCCGAAAAAATTACGAAATCTAAATTATTAGGCAGTCCACCAGTCCTATTAATCATATTTAGAAAAATATTCTCGACACACTAACATTTTAAATAAAAAAGTTCCACTCTTCTACGACTGAAACTGAATGAGTTACGGAGCTCTGGATCTCATTATTTTAAAGCAATCAACGGCTGCCTCGAGCAAGCAATTTCTGTTGATGGGCGATCTTCCTCGAGGCGGCCATTGACGTAATCTAAAATAGTCTCAAGAAATGTTATTCAAATGTTTATAACTTTTAGTCTCAGAAGAGTAGAAATTTCTTTGTTTAAAATTTCAGTGTGTCAAGAATATTTTACTAAATATAATTTATAGGACCGGGGCCTTTAATAAAAATTTAGACTTTGTAATCTTTTCAGCAGTACATTTATTGATTGAAACAGCATAAAATATAATTCTTAATATCATTTAAGGAATTTTTCGAATTGGAAGTACAAGGTGTTCATAAATTATCTTTACAAGTTTAGACTTTTATAACATCAAAACTATACTAGATAATAACAAACGGTTTTCAACATGTGACAAGATAACCCATAAAGTCTTCTTGTTCTCCAGGTCACGTAGATTTGACGAAAAATGTGGACGCCACAGGAGAAAGCTCAGTGTGTTGCCTGGTGCATACAAAGTCCGATACCCAAGCGCAACGAAATTTTCAGATGCAGTATGGAAGGGAAATACCGTCCCGACCAACTATTCGGGCTTGGTATACGTCATTTATGGAAACAGATGGTATTCCCCATAAATAGGGAGCGGATCGCCTATCTGTTTCAGACGCCAACGTTCCACTTGGGTATCGGACTTTGTCTCTATGGACCAAGATACACACTGAGCTTTCTCCTGTGGAATCCACATTTTTCGTCAAATTTACGTCGCCTGGAAAACAATAAAACTTTATGAGTTATCTTGACACATGTTGAAAACCGTTTGTTATTATCTAATACAGTTTTAAAGTTATTAAAGTCTAAAGTTGTAAAGATTATTTACGGACACCCTGTATATTCACATCTATAACAGTTTAGAAATTAGTTACATAGTATATTATAATTTTACCTTCCACATGGGTTGAATAGGTCTGATATTTCAAGGTGAGCATGCCAGGAGGTTCCTTGGCAGCCGATAGTCCTCCTTTGATAGGCCTTATGCAATGTTGATTGCTGAAAACAAATAAAACTCGTTTGTGGGTTATATTTATTCGAATAACTTGCTTATATATAAGAGTAGATAAAATGAAAATGGAACACGGGCCACCGAATGAAATGGAATAGTTTATTTTTAAACGCAATCACCAAAATTACACAAGCATTTGTCCTACTGGTTCATCAAGCGGTGAATACCTTGTTCGTAGAAGTTGTTTGGCTGAGATTGAAACAAGTTTCGAATAGTGTCCATGACTTCGCTCACCGAATGAAAACGGCGACCTATTGATGCCTTTTGCAGCGCACCAAAGATATGAAAGTCACGTGGTGAAAGATCGGGTTATATGGCTGGTGTTCTAACACTGTCCAACCAAACTTCGTCAACTTTTTTAGTGTACGAGTGGCCGGATGTGGCCATGCATTGTCATGGAGCAAAACCACTCCAGAGAACAACAGGCCAGACCGCTTGGCCTTCCTTGATTGCTGCACACAAACGTTCCAGGGTAACTCCAACACCTTCTGCCACTAAGAAACGAATAACACCACGATGCCCTTCTTTAGTCGCAAACATGATCGCGAATGAAATGACAACCGATTGCCTACCGGACGATAGTGTTGGACGACGGCCAGCTCATATCACGTTGTTCAGCGCGATTACCTGGGGCAAGTAAATTCCGCAAAGGACGAGTTTTCTATTTTGTTTATTTACATTAAATACCTTGACTTCCACTTTGAAGATTCCATTGACTTAGCATTACACTGGAATTACGTAGGGAAGGCATTTTAATGTAAATAAACAATACAAATCGTCTATGTGGTTGTCATTCTTACCTCCCACTCTAGTTTTACACACAGTTTTCGACATACTCACATAAAAATACTCCAAATGATAACTACTACTACCGTTTTCATTTGATCCACCTTTATATGTTGCGCGACTGAAGAAGTATTCTGGATTGTAAAGATAAAATGCATTATAAAACGCTTTACTTAAAAGCCAGTTTTAAAGAAATTCTACACTGTAGTTTTTGGATGGCAGACAATTTCTTAAAAGCAATTTAAGTTTCTATAAAACTATGCATTTAAAGTATGCTTTAATGAAACAAGAAAATGCAATGCTTTCTAAAAACATCTTCTTTTAGAATATAAAAGATGAAATGTTAATCTAAATTTCTTTGTTGTCTTAATGCTTTCGTTTACATTTCCCCTGTAGTTTCGAACTTAAAGGTTAAAAAGTTGTTTTGATGTTTTATCGTTACTTCTCCCCTAATTTAATTTTGTGCTTGTACTTTTGAGGAAGGATTTTTCAAGCATTATATTTATACATTATTTAGCCATTTAACGTATGTAAATTCTGTACAAAGTCATTAACTTTAGCAATCCTAGTTTCCTGAAATTAGCATTTAGGAGGAATTATAGGGAAGGAGGAATTAATGTTTGAATTTTCTTTCGAATTTATGGATTTCAGAATTCGTTTTCATTTTATTACGAGCATTTAAAAATGCTCTTGTGCAATTTCTAACTAAGCCATTTGTTATACATGAAACGGGTAAAACATTTACCCGTTTTAACTAGTTTATGGAGGAGAATGCTTCGGCTTATTAAGCAAGAAATATTCTGAAGTGTTTCTCTTAGAACAACAGGGGATTTTGGTCTTTACTTTGAAAACATTTCAAATTTAATCCAGTAAAGAACGTTAGAGCACGTTAGATAAGCCCAATTAACAGTTTTACCCAACAAAAAATACCACATTTAAGGGAATTCAACTTATTTGACGAATCCCTGTATTCAATTGACCTCAATGAGTTGATGCCTTACAATATGCAAGGTATTTTGAGCTAAAGGATGTGCACTGAAATATAATATTGAATCAAAGTTTTTTGGTTCTCTGCCTGCTGTGTGTTTGCTAAAAAAGCAATAAAAGGAAAGAAATAGTTTTTTAGGGAAAAGGGAAAGCTGCACAGCGAATAATGAAATGAGCAGTACCTACTTGTCTCGTCCACTGTAAAGGAATTTGTTTGTTGTGTTGGTGCCTTCTATTAGCCATACGCCGTCTGAAACGTCGATGTAACCACCTGCAGTTTTCGCAAGCTCAAACCATTTTCCAGAGAACTGCAGAAAAAAGTAAAAATAATAAGATATATTAACGGAAGTTTAAAGAAACCATTATTCTTTAACTCATACCTGGCATATTTAAAAGAAAAATAGTGTTTTTCCCTGTATGATGCTTTAATTCCTACGATTATGAGGGTTGTTTTCTTTCCAATTGAACCTTAAAACAGATAGACAGGTAGTAGGATGTTGGGATGCGAGGTGGGCGATTGCGCATATCTCTAACTATAATATCTGGTACTGCCAATGTCAGCTCGCGACTTTCAGCTAAGCTGTCGGCATATGTACATGGCTAGTAGAATTGATGCTCCCGCCAAGTGTGAGTTGCGCAGTGTTATTTGTTTTCTTCAAGCAAAAGGAAATAGTGCAGCAGAAATTCACTGAAGAATGAGCCTAATATTTGGTGAAAACTTTTTGAGTGATGGTGTTGTGCGTGAATGGTGCAGAAAATTTAAAGACAGACGAACCGTCGTTTGTGATGAAGAGGGACAAGGATACAAGTCTGTCGCAACAGAAGATCTTGTTCAACGAGTTGCCGGCATCTTCTGAAGCAGTTTAAATGGGATGTGTCTGATCACTCGGTGTATAAACCCGATTTACCGACGAGTGATTTTCATCTGTTCCTTGAGTTGAAGAACTGGCTAGGAGGTCGAAGCTTCCAGAAAAAGTAGGAGCTTCAAAAAAACAAAACAAAAAAACAAACAAACAAACACGTTATGGCCCATCTCGCATCACTGGTGGCAATGTTCTTCGAAGAAGGGATCGGAAACCTGATCTACGATATGATAAATGCCTGAATCCTCACGGCGATTATGTCGAAAATTAACCATGTTTGTACATAACTTTGGATAAGAAATTCATTTTGTCCTCTACTGTTGTCTTTTTTTATGGTCCATCGGAAGTTGAGAAAAAAACCGACCCTTGTATTGACCTTCAGTGTTGACTACAAACATTTTAACTAAATATAAGCAATAAAATCAATTATACCACAAAATGAGTATTTTGGAGATAGATACCTATTGCATAATTGTCTACAATTTGTTAAACAAATGCCCTCTGAGTGGCCAAGATATTTGGAACACCCTGCTACACAATACTAATCGTGTTGAACCTCCTCTAGCTTTGATGACAACAGATATTCTTCTATGGACTTTACAGGCTGCTTAAATGCGGAGGAATGTTAGTCCATGCTAACAAAATTTTAACTTTTAATCCTCTCGTCTCGGATGGTGGTGGAACTTTGAAAAGATCTTTCCACTTTATCCCAAAAACGAGCCGCATATGGAGACTGCCATCAGAAATAGAGAAGAAATCTGTTTTGCCAGAAGAAATTAACTTTTCCACTCATCGAATGTTCGATTTATGCGTTCTTAGTAGTAGCGTTTTTCGGTTTCGAAGCAAAATTAAATGAACTCTTGTTGGTCACTGACTATTAAAACCTATTTATAGTAAGATTAGTCTTGTAGAGAGCATGAATATGCTTTGCGATGATACTAGGTTGTATTGCACTGCTATTCGTTGCTTTGTAGTTTTCTGTTACTGCACAAAATGTGTGGCGGTCATTTAGACCTCTTTTTCTTTCAGAAGCGATTTTTGCCCCCTGTTTCATTTTCCCAGGACCAGTTCCAGTTAAGGAGATTCTTTCCCTGGTTTGTACTTTCTGCTCGAAGTGCCTAGCTTAGCTGACGTTCTTTGAAACCTCGTGATCTTTTGACTTTTCACTGTTGCGAGTGAAAAGTCAAAAGCACTAGCTAGGAGGTTAATGGAACCGGCTTTTTTGATACCCAAAATCAATGCCATTCAAGTATCTTGTTTTTCCGATCAGAAGACGAATTGCTGCGTTCAGTGGTGCTTCGGACTAAGGAGGAGCTTTTTAACAGTCAAATTTTCCTGTTTATAATCTCAATGTATGTGCTGCAAAGAAGAATTGAAGTTTGCTTGAATGGAGTTCCTAATATTTTTACCATTTAGTTATACTTACAGCATTTTCAAATAATTTCCGTTTGAAAAACAGATACCTTCATTGAAATTAATCAATTCTCATCTGCAGAAAATGAAATTCTTTTTAGAATTATTTTCTCTATAGCATTTGGTTTTATTAGGATGAGCAAGATAGTGTACTCTTCTTTTACAACGACTAGGGTGTTCTGCCCAGTGTTGGCGAGGGGAGGGGCAGTCGTCCCCTACTGTTCTGACAATCATGATTCTAAATCATGCCAAGCCGATTTCCTGCGCTTCTTCAACTGTTGACAAAGTAATTTGAACTATCATACCAGATTTCCTACTTCTCATTCGGCATTGGACTCCTGATGTCCCTGCCATGTTGCAAAGTTTAATTCGATCACGAAAAACCTTCTACTTTCTTGAGATTCTGTCTGACTGCAACTGGTCTTCTACAGGCAATACAAATAGCATCTTTTTCCTGCTATTTAATTAATTAAGATAATTACTAAATATTCTCTTGTTTTTCATTTAGAATTTCTTGTTGTATCCACTTTAAACTTTTCCCTTTAATTATCTTATTGAAAAAAAGCTTATCATCTTTCATATTATGTAAGTTTAGGTTTGTATTAGGATTTTTTTTGTACTGATAAATTTAAGCTGTGTAAGGAATTTGACATAGATCTAGTCTTTTCTTTATCTTTTAATTAATGCATAATGTTTAAGTTTCAGTTAAGTTATAATTATATTATTATCTATTCTTCCATTATTCTTATTAATGTGTTTTCTTTATTATTGTGTTCAACATATATTTTATTATTTTGTAATTTTTTATAAATCAAAATTGTGTAATATTCTTGTTAAAATATCTAAGTAATATCTTGTTAAATGCTTATGTTATGCTTGTTATGTTAAATATTGTGTTATACTTGTAAATATCTTCTCAAAATATCTAAGGATTTTTTCCCTTTGTTCTTCTGAATAAAGTTTCACACATATCCACCCAACCGACAGCGAGCTGCACTGGCTCTGAGTTCGGGGTATGCTGTGGTGTAAGTAAGTAAGTAAGTCGCCCCCTACATTTTTAGGGAAGAATTAAATTTTCATTTGATTTTAGCTGCCAAAAATTAGCACTTATGAAAAAACAACAATATTCGAGAAAACTAGCTAATTTTTTAATTAAATTTTTAAATTTTATTGTCTACCCACTATACTCCCGGGTCTTTTAGATGTCTATAAATCCCCCCCCCCCTCACTTTTTCCACCCAACAGCCGCCACTGGCTCCGCCTTTTATGCGTCTGCTGCGATCCAACCCCATGGACGACCGGCGAGTTTCTACCTAGTTAGCTTATAATTTTAAATGGTCCCTATTAGAACAAGATGCTGCACAATATTTCTACGATATCTTCACGATATTGTGCGGCGTTCAGAATATCGAACAACATCATGAGATATCGAACAACATCATGAGATATCGAACAACATCATGAGATATCGAACAACATCATGAGATATCGAACAACATCATGAGATATCGAACAACATCATGAGATATTGTACAACATCTTGTGCTAAGAGGGGTAATAAAATTAAAAAATTCTGTTAGTATTATATTAAAGTTGGATAAATTCTGAAAAGAATATTACTAAACACATATATGTAGGATTTAAAATAAGCCGGCATTATAACATTTAAACAAAACACATTTAAAATTATGAAGGAGTAATAATAATAAAAGTTGCTTACTCTTTTCATATCAAAACTGTCCAGGACAGGTATTGTTGATGGATCGCAATCATCGTTGACAGATGCAAGAACTGGAAATGTAAATGAGAAAAATAATGTTACGTCAGTAGTGGCAATATAACTATGCTAACAATCCTTATTATTTTTATTTGAGATATTTATGATATAAGCACGAATGTTCCTACTCAAGTGATTACCATTTCTGCTGTTCATCTTGAAAATAGTTTCATTATCATCTGGAGCGAACATCGGACGCGAAACAATCTTGCATTCGTGCAAGCAAGTGTCAAATTTGGAGGGGAAGAAGTGATGGGCCAGTTCGGAATCTTATTAACGGGTGCACCGACATTCGCATAATTATAAATAGACCTCTGATGGTGATACAGGTGTGGGATTTTTAAGTGTTTTGGAATCCCTTATGCTGCATCAATCGACGTTAATGGACGATAGATCGAACTCGGTTGTTTAATGGAATTCGAATGATTTGATTAGTTAGTTTATTTATATTAACGCCCCGTTTTGAAGTAATACGAGGGCTAGTTTGGGTCAGACCTCGTAGTTTTGTGGTGGCCTTGGCGAGGGCGGCACCTGAGCTGTCACCTACTCTACAAACTTCCGCATCACACCAGCGAGAGTGCATTTGACCCACAACGTCAGATTTAACGTACAACAGGCCTACATATATGGTGGATTTTCAGTGGAATCCGCAGGATCACCTGGATGCCTGTATGCCAACTCGGACCCCATGATTTGATCAGCGTGTTATCGACATGAATTCAATAAAACATGTTTATGAATGCTAGATAGACGAGTTGTTTGCCATCTGTCGCTCCCACAACCGGTTCACGAGTTCTTAACCCTCTGACTGCCGAATTTTTTTAGCTCGCTAATTACATGCAACGTTCGCAAACATGTTCAAATACGGTTGAACGAAGCGAATTGTTATTTATGTGCAATACTTTATTAGTATAATACGATTAAATAGTTCTAAGTAAACACAGTAGCTTGAGAAAATCGCAGGATCCACAGAAAATTGAATTAGTTCAAACCCGTGGAAATCGCGAGATAAGCAGTCAGAGGGTTAAGGAAGAGGTGAGCAGAATATCAAACTCCAAGCCAAACAATGGTCAATGTTGCGATCCGTCAAGGGGAAACCATACCACCAATTAGAAGTTGTTTTCTTTCTAATATAATGTTGTTTCTGAATATTGACTGACTTCTATAAAAGGAACAAATCCAATAAAAACCATTTTTATAATTAAAAAGATAATTAATTATTATTTAAAGTTAATTTAGCAGTTTAATTAAAGAATTTCAGAAGTAGCGTTTTCTTTCATATTCATTTTTTTGAAAAAGTGCAATAATAGAGTTTTGGCACATAATGAGTTAAAAGAGAGGAAAAATATTGAAAAAGGGATATTCAGTTTTCTTATGCGTACTTACATTTAGGTTTCATCACATTTATCTCTATTTAAAAAGTAAAATAAGCAGCAAGGGAAAAAAAGTGGCATCTTGAATCTGATATATAAAAACAACAGGGGTAAGATAAGTTTTATATCAGTTTAGCGTCTATCATTATGTTCACTTATCGTTTCTTCTTTTCATTTAAATTTTACGTCTCTGTTCCTATCAATATTCTTCTTTATCAGACATGATTATTCACTTTAATGTTGATTGGCGAAACGTATAATGAAACTTCGTTTTCAACATTCAGTTGCATATCTGTTTTTCAAAATCCTATAATATTTGAAATAAAGTTAATTATAAAAGGAACTCCACTGCACTATTTTATGTATACGATTGGATAATTTATAGTTTTTAACTAATTTAAGTTAGCTAATTAATTCAAAATCTGAATTATAATTCGAATTATGAACAATATACAGAGTAGTCATGAATTATTAAACCCATTTCAAAATTTAATAATAATAAAAAACTAATAATGTTACAACTGCATTTTTTAAAATGAGAGAACAAATAAAAAAAAGTTTTTTTCTCAGATAGGTGGCGTACCATTACGGCGTTTCAAATTTGCTACAGCGAAAGATTTCCACACTCAATGGCTACCGCTCAG
Source organism: Araneus ventricosus (assembly GCA_013235015.1). Lineage (NCBI taxonomy): Eukaryota > Metazoa > Arthropoda > Arachnida > Araneae > Araneidae > Araneus > Araneus ventricosus. The sequence continues at coordinate 651,838 of BGPR01000012.1, read as the reverse complement.
TAGAACCCGATGCGCGTTTTCTGGTTTCCTTTTTCAGTTTTTCTTGAATACCTCAAAAACTATTCAGTTTTCGAATTACAATTGATTTAACAAGCTAAAGATCGTAAAATTGCGTACAAATATACTCTTTTTTTTTATCCCTTCTAACATGTGAGGCGCGCCCCTGTGATAACACTAAATGGGGAGCGCGAGCATATCGAAAAGAAAATATTATTAAAAAATTGATTAATTTACTGAAAGGAAAGTAAAACAAAATACATTCTGATGTAGTAAAAAAAATAAAATACACATTTACACTGATATAATACACTTATAAGTAGGATTGTATCAGTACTTCAAAATGAATTATTATTGCATATATGGTTATTGTATGAGAGGGGGGCGATGAAAATTTTGATTGAAAATTGGGTTTCAAATATTGAAAGGTTGAGAAACACTGCTTTAATAATTTCGCAGATGATGGCTCTCAAAGATGGGAGATGTTCAATAATTTACGACCTCCTAGACCACCGTAACGACGCGTTACATATCTGAGAAAAAACTTTTTAAAATGCACTATCATTAAGAAAACGTAGTTGTAACACTGTTTTTTTTTATTAATTTTTGAAATGGTTCCAACAATTTATGACCATCCTTTACTTTAACTTGATCATCGCCAGAATAATTTTTCATATAGTGCGAATAATTAATAAAATTTTATTAAAACAGATAATTTAATTAGATAGTTGAAATTAAATTTATTCATTTGCTTTCAGTATGCAATTATTTTATTTTGGCATGTAATATGTGTTAGCATGGTGATAAGACTAATGGAAAATTCATGCTCACGTGGTATCGTTGGGTGGCACCAAACTCATTTTGAAATCTTGCCTTTGCCCCTAGTTACCTAGATGTTGAATGACATAGGCAGTGTCGTTACCACGCGCCAGTGACGTCACGTAATTTAACAACATAGTGTCATACTCTGAATGAAGTTTTGAGCCAATTTACTTATTTTCAAAACAAAACATATTCTACGTTAATAAAATATGCGGAATTCATAGTTTTAGGCGAGCAAAATAATGCTCCAGAAAATGAAATCGCTTTTAGTACTTTTTCTATTTTGCTTGATGAAAGTTTATGACCACAAAAATCATTAAATATAAAATGTTCAAAAACAAGAACAAGTGTACATGCGTAAAACATTTTTAAGCTGTCACTGTTGAAGTTTGTACATTCTTCAAAAAAAGTAAAAATAAGACAGCTCATTCAGTTTTGTGTTACGTCTTCTAAAAGATCTCAGTTTTAAAAATAATTGATATTTTAAACTTTATCTTTCATTTTATTTTTGTAGCTTTAAGGGACATAATTACATCAATGTGGATAATTCAGGCATATTTTTATTGTTTGGCGTAATATCTTTCCTTCTCGATAAGATTTTTACATGTTTTTTGTCTGTGGAATTCATCCACTAAAAACCGTCTTGAATCTTTTATTGTCAGCAACCGCTAGCGCGAAGATGATCACATCATAAGATACAGATCAGATGATCATATCATAAGATACATGACAGTGTCATCGGCAGTAAGTGCTTTTAAAAATAAACAATCATAAAAATTCAAATCCGTAGCATAGGTTACCAGAACCGCATTATTTTATTATGGTACTATTCACCAAGATTTCTAGGATTAGTTTAATTTAGATAGTTTAGCTTAAGGTGCCATTTTGAATCTACAGAAGAACTATTATGGAACAGACCTCGAATCGTGGTCAGATCACAAGAACAACACCTGAGTCTGCAGGCCCTTCTTCAAACTTCCACACCACACGCCCGAAGGAACGTTTGCCCGTGAAGGACTTAATGTATACAAGATCCGCGTTCACCGCAGTCCCTTGTTAGAATAGGATCTCAAAGTCACGATGTCGTTGGCCGAGACTCTAGCCATTAACGTCGTCTTTATTAATTTTACTCCTTTTATTTTTTCCATTGTTTCAGTTCGTTGTTGTACGTTTTCTTATATTGTGTATTCGTGTATTCGTGTATTTCCTTTATTTTTTGTTGTTTGTGTGTTCGTAGGCACTGTAAAAATCCCTTCTGTAATAACTTTTTTCAGTGATCCTTAATAAAGGTGACGTCTTCATACCCATCCAACCATTAAGTGGCCTTAATAATTACAGGTACGGGGGTATTAGACGGTGTCTAATTCTAGACTCTACTACCACTAAGCAACCGCGGATCTTTTAAACTTTCAGGATAATTATCTGATAGCTAATTAATGATTTTCAATCTTTTATTTCTATTTTTAAGCATACGTAACAGTTGAGTAAAAATATTCTCTCAGCGCATTTTATCTATTCACGCTTTCTAAGATTAGCTTGTGGCAAAGTTAGAACAGGTGGTTGAACTATTTTGAATCAGCGCTCTTCTGTAGACACATAAAGCTTGGCGCAATACCTTGCCACAGAAGATAACAACGAAAAGTCGCAAACAAAAGATATTTAAATGAAGACCGGAATATTTTGAAATTCTGCTGACATAGTTTTTAGAATTAAGGATGAGACACGAAATTTATCAAATTGTCAAAAGTCAAAATTAACTTACCTATGTATAAAGAATTCAAGACTTGAAATTTAAAATCAGCCTCAATGAATTTATAAATATAGTTAAAATTATGAATGCTATATTTCTCTTCTGCTACATACGGCAACATATAGGGTTTGTAAAAAGAGTTTTGGGGCTGTGAGCGTATATGATTGATAGATTTGCAAGATCAACCTTTCTTTTTGCATTTATTTGGCGGCTGTTGGTGACAATCCTCATCAATTTAAATCATATTAAATGACAAAGATGACACCGCAGTCGACTCACGCTATTCCAAATTACCCACCACACCAGCGAGAAAACATTGGACTCAAAGTCAAATTTGAAGCCATGAGAACCGTAATGGACCGGGTTTTTCACTAAACTGAGCTAGGCGTTGTATCGAAATGGAAAGCAGGTTTTATTTCATAACCAGAGTGTATTATAGGAGTTTTTGCTGTCCATAGATAGGACATGTCTATGGAATATGTTGACTATCTCAGTTTAGTTAGAATTATGGGTTGGCACACACTTGTTCTGAAAGTTTCATTTATCGTGCACTAGGCCCACGCAATTCGGTTGAATTCTCACTCTTCCGATCTAAAAGCTGAAACTTTTCTACAACAACCCCACCAACCAACGTAAAATTTCAAAAAACGAATACAATTTAACAAAAAAGATGTGAATTATTATCCAATTGCCATGCCTGTGCTTTATAAGTGCATCGAACTATTGTATTTTAAAACATATTAGCTAAAATAAATTTAACAAAAACAGTTTTAAAACATACTTTTATTATTGTACTAAAGAGTAGAAATTTTCTTCTTAATAATATACTTTATAATTTTTAATTTATAATTAATTATTATAAATGTTATGCAATCTTTAAATCAATTTTTTCTCAAATTCATTATCAGGTGGCGCCATAAGTTTTAAATCAAAATTTAATTATATCAATATCAATCTATTAACTGATAATGAATTTTTGGAACTATTCAAATAGTGTATTGTTCTCGAGAATACACGTGTATAAAGTTTCAAAACATTAGCACATGAAGTGAGTAAAACTCGATTACAAAATTCTAACTTACAAACATGACAAGTTAAATAAAAGTGTATATAAAGTCATTTATAGACGTTATATTTGATACAAAAGTTAAGCGAAATCATTAAAAATTTTAAGTCTCCTTGGGCTTTTTATTGAAATAAATATTTACATTTTAAATTTCACTAAAGAGAAAGGGCTTTCTAATTGGCTTTTATTTAGAATAGGAAAGGGATTCTTAAGCAATAAGCTGTCGTATTGATACGAAATAGATGAAAACCACAAAATCTTCAGACTGATTAAATGTGTGGTTACGAAAGAAAATCGTTATTATACATTACTTTTAAAAACTATTTTCAGAAATTTATTTATTCATTTGCATGCAACTTTTGTAAGTCTTATTTAATTCTATGTATTAAACTTAATAAAACAAGAAAACAAAGTGATAAAATTGTTTAGAATATTTCATATAGTTTTACTGGTAGACATTATGATGAAAATATTAGAAAAATCGATATCTGATAACAAAAAGTTCTCGAAAATAAATTTTGATGGAATTTGATTTGAATTTTCATTGATAAATAGACACATGCGCACGCACGGACCATGCCAAATTCAACAAATCTAATAAAATTGATTTAACGATATTTGAACAGTCGTGATGTAAATATACTTCGTGATACCTATACTCTTTATTTTCTTTAAGCTACGTCGCTTATCTGAATTATAACAAAAATTCTTATAATCTAGTTTTAATTTTTTAAACTATTTTATCAGTATTATGTACTTGAATTTAAAGTATTTGATATTCATTGCGGCATTAATGGAAAAAGAGATAGAAAGAAATTAAGAAAGTGTTTCTGGAGACACCTCAGATAATATTAACAGTTGATGATAAAACAGTCTGGAATCACAACTCTTTCGAAACATCTAAAAGATGAGTTGGGTGTGATATGATATCAGCACTTGCCTTCGATTTCTTTGTCACTGCTTAAAGGTATATTTGTTCTAATTCTTGCTCCTTCTTTAGCGTTCAAGTAGTTAATGCTGACATCTATTGTGAATCAGCATGGATACGTAAAATTTCAGTGCCTTGGTTGACGCTCAGTTTATTAGTCTACAAAGTTTTATTTTACTTAACTTCTTTCACGTTTCATAAATTCAATGTTTATAAAGAAGGAATTATGTAAATGATTTTTCACTCACTTCTCGATGTGCCAGAGTTCTGAAATTTTTTACAGTTGTGTAATTATGATGACAATGCAATATTTTAATATTTAATATTATCAGAACCTAATTTTATCCATTTGTTACCTATTTTATTGATTAATATTAATTTTAATAATAATTAAATTAAGTTTTACTTCCATCTGAGAGATGCCACCTGGTAGTGAATTTTTGAAAAAAGTTGGTTATAAGATTCCATAATAATTATAACAATGAATTATGAAATATATTAAAGACTAAAATATAGGAAATGATGACCGACAAAATGAAATTTTACTTTAAAAAAGGGCGCTTTTAGTAGTATACTGAAAAGTAGAAAATATTTTCTATTGGAAAATTTGCAAGTGAAAAAGAAAATAGTAAAAGCGTGAGGCACTGAAAACCATAGATAAGGAATGAATATCATAAAAGAGAAAACTTCTGAAAATTCGTTAAAAATTAAAGTATATAGTACATGCGAGTAAAATTTTAAAAAAAATTCACTTAAAAGTACTTTTATCATTGTATCACGTTTTCACGATTTTTGATTTCATTAGTATATTTTAAAAAAAGTCTTTCGCTTTTTAGTGCGTTAATAAAAGCAGATTAAAAAAATCATTTTATTATTAATTATTTAGATTATTGTTGCAATGGCATGATTATATCTTATACAATCTCCTACAGCACTAAATGTAATATAAATCTTTGAACTGTGTGAAAAATATAATTAATCCAGATAACTGACTTTCTCGGATAACATACGTCTTAAGAACGGAATTAACTGGAACGAAAGTTTTCTTTAATTCTTTGTTATACACGGAGTAGATATAAGGATTATGCATAATCAGTTTACCTTACAAAAATGCGAGATGGATTTTTTCATCCTGCATGTTTCATTCTAAAGCAACGAGTTCAAATTTATTTATTAATTTTCTTGAATATTTGTAGATAAAATGTTCTTGCACAAAAAAAAATTTGATAGATTTGCTCCTAGACACAATATGATTGTTTTCCTTCAGAAACTTATCACATGAAATGTTTTTTACCTTATTATTAATATGGAACTCTATGGTGGCGACATAGCTATTTCCAAAACAAGCATTACAGAATTCTTAAATTTTTATTCTATTTTTCATTGTGTATAAAGGGTATAAATTTTTAAAATTTGATAATGCGAACTAATTTACTGTTTTGAATGTGGAGACAAACTTTCTACTTATGTGATGCACTTTTCAGCATTGACACTTGAAGGAAATAAAATGATTTACTTTATCTCTTGAATTGTTTATAGAATATATATATATATATATATGATTCAAAGATGAATGATTGCTATTCACCTCCATGATACAACAACAATGACAGTATGAGTAACAACGTAAAGGTAAATGGAATCGGTAATTAAAAACGGATATAGTATTATTCTTGAATGTGAGTTGCACCGCGAAGGGAAATCAATAGAATAATTAAAAATTTATTAAATATGTTCACTCGGTGTGAGTGGTGACGCTTGTGTTCAAGAAATCTTTGCAAATTTAGTTCATTTTTGTGTTTTCATAGCATAGTGAAAAAACTCGAGTATATATTTGGGAAAAATACCTCTTTTCATCGATAGATTTGATTCGAAATTTGATAAATATCTATAATTGTATTGTAAGGGTGATATTTAAATTTCATCTATCTGGTTAATTTCGTATTTGAGTTACCGTGTTCACATACACTTGTACAAATGAGCAGGAGCACGAAGAAAAAAATATTATTTAGATACAAGAAGGTCTGAACCATCAAAATTCTTAAAAATATGCAGAGGGAATTTTTCGAGCAATTGCTTTACTTTCTCTCTATATGTATCAGAAAGTAAAAATGTGATAAGTTTTTTCATTCAACTTTCATAGATGTAGGATAAACGCATTGGATATGAAGCCCAACGTTCTGAAAACACTCTTAATTGGTCCAAATGTTCGACGCTTTTTTGTATTTGCATTAAGCTTTATTTCGTAAAGGTTTGAAGTGATTTATCAAGTTTTGTAAGAAAAGAAAAGTTCAAGATTGCATATGTCTACTAATAATAAAAGCGAATGTGTGTTTATTTGTGCGTGTGTCTGTTGGCGTTCTACAGGACAAACCGTAAGATTTAGAGCTACCAAATATGAAACATCTATACTTTGAAGGGCGGGAATGTGCACATAGGAGTAATTTTTTGAAGTTTAAATTATAATTTTAGTTAATTATAAACTAAAAAAAATGCTGGCGTTTTGGGTTGATAACTTACGGAAATGTTAACACACAAAAATAATTTTTGCTCCATCTTAAAATTAAAAAAAATTATCTTTAATGATACCAATTTAGTTGTAATTCAATTTATTCCTTAATTTTGATAAATTTTCAAAAACATTTTCATGCATAATTTACAATACTTTTCATTGTTACAATGAAATTCAATCCGTTTTCATTGTTTATACAAATATTTAATTGCATATTCCTCTTCCATTGTTGAAAGCGATGGTAATATCCTGATGGATTTTGATTTCTTTTTTGATTTCATCAATTTTTCTTTGAAATCTGTAGATAATGCCCTCTGAGATAGTAAGTATGTTAGGAAATATATCCAGTATAAAGTGAAAGATTATGTTTGCTAATCTTTAATGCTGGGTATCGGCATGTTTTGATTCAGCTAACCTGCGGCTGGACGCAAAGTGTACCGTGTAATTCAGATTAAACTTATACAATTGAGATTCAAATGAAATTAATCAAAATCAGTATCTCCGTCGAACAAGCTGGTCGCCGAAGGCGGATAGTAAAAAATATGCAACTTACCATGAGGATCAAGATAAGCAAATTCTTTCTGCAATGTTAGACAATGAATGTTATGGAATATGAGTATGAACACACATAGATGAACACCAATCATTTTCACCCAATGAAAATTTCACGACCTGGAGCTTCAGAAAATTAACATGCGACACTTCTTGTGTTACACGAAGATTGAAATCATAGACTTTTTGTACTGTTATCAAGCCAGGTAGAATGAATAAGGCATGACTGCGCCTCTACTCAACTTCATTTTTTATCAGCAATGACTGATATCAAGAAGTGGGATAGGTTTCTCCAAGAGCTTAAAAAACAGTCTGGAATCTACTTTTTGTTTACATTTTCAGCGTTATCTGAGGAAGTGGTTTGTAGTTTAAGTTTTCTAAAATTGTTTATGTCTAAATGATATATTATTTTATTTGTCATTTAAGTTAAATATGACAAATAAGAAATACACAGTTTTAGTGAAATGTTTACTTTAATAATAAGCATGATATCAATTCTGCTACTTTTAGAATTAAGAAAACTTTTTGAAGTTTTCAAGTTAAACAAAGATAGGTGATTTGCTAAGTTAGAATTTGTACTAAAACGTAACACAGTAAAGCATCGTTTATACGTCTTTCAAGGGACTGACGAAAACCGAAGTATGAATGAAAAGGCGTATAATCGAAATTTTAATAAACAACTTTGATTATTAGAAATGTAATGCTATTAACTCAAATTCATGTAAAAGTAATAATTTGAATTTTTTAAAGATAGTAGTAGTAGTATATTACTACATAGTATTGAAAACAATAATTAAATTGTAAACTTAAATATTTATCATAAAAATCATAACTTTATTGCATACCTTTAAGTACTAATTATATATTTCTTATTTTACAAGATTTAAGCATGCAGATAGGCTTTTATTTGGAAAAATCTGTTATCATCCCCGCTTTCTAGAAAAAGCCCCCCCCCCACACTTATTAGGAATAGAGAAATAATGACAGAAGCAGCAAATTTGCGAATTTTATTTCGAAGGAAAATGACGTAGAACCAAATCTTTGCTTTTTATAAACAAAGTACTTTATCATTGCAATGGTTACGAATGAATTGGGACTGCGATAAAATGACTCATAAATGTAAACGACGTATAAATGAGAAACGTATAAGCGGTCCTTTACTGTATATGTACTGCATATATAAATTGAAGTAATAATGTATGTTTGTGTCAATATTGATGCGAGTCGTTTAACAATTCTGATTCAATGCTATAATACTTGAAAGTGAGAAATTTTAAGCACGGGATCTTTCCTACACGAATGCATCATTCCTTATCAAGCCTGTATATAAGTTCAGTATACTAAAAGATCTAGCGCAAATATGTTTATGTATAATACGAGCTAAATGGAATCTGAACATTTAACCTGGACTAATTCGAGCACATCGTTATCTACCAAGAACTTTGATTAGTTTGACATTAACCTTCGATTATTCGAGCAAAGGAGTCAATTATTCGGCTGATAAGAATTTTATGCTGATTTTTCGTTATAATTCGAATTTGATCTAACCTGAATCCCTGATTTATTCATATTTTGGAATTTAAGTGATTTTTTTGCTTACAGTTGAATACATTACCGTTGTTTCCTATATATTTAAAGTTCTTTATTCTATATATTTAAATAAGATGCTAACGTAAATGCATCATGTTTTATACCACCTGTTAAATTTTTTATTCGCAAATTCTAACTTTTAGATTGTAAACCAAAAACTTTGCATGATAGATCATGCTGAAAAGGAGCGGAGGGTAGGGAAGGATTTCTTACTGTAATACCATTCTGATCTTTCCTATTGCATTATTTTTTTATTGCTGTCAGTATTTTTTCTGACAATAATAAAGGGAGACACTCTATATCTTTTAGAGCTATACAAGGCAGAATTTTTGATTTAGAACTACAAAATTTGGGCCAGCTATACGTTGTAGGGGGATTGTAGTCACCTTCGTATAATTGTTTTAACTGGTTTTGTGACAAGAACCTGAGTACAAAGATCTGTTGGAGAATCATTTGAGCTCTAGGAGCATATTATTTAATTGTGCTAATCCCAGCGCGAAAAATAGTTTCGATTAACGAGAAACGTTCAGAAGTATATTAAGTTGGTGAACCGACTTTAGGATATAAAACCAGTGGGGATGTTTTCTCCTCAACTTTCTAGTATATTTTCACAATATGACGCTTGTGTTAAGAACCTGAGTACAAAGATCTGTTGCAGAAGTTTAAATAAGTAATCATCTGAGCTCTAGGAGCGTATTATTTCATTGTGCTAATCCCAGCCCGAAAAATAGCTTCGATTTACGAGAAACGTTCAGAAGTATATTAAATCGGTGAACCGACTTTTGGATATAAAACCAGTGGGAATGCTTTCTCCTTAACGTTCTAGTATACTTTCACAATACGACGCCTTTTGTATTTAGCTTCGTAGTGCATTAAAAAGAATCGAGTACTATTTTGTACCTCCTCCCATTTTCGATTTTTCAAATCTTTCCCTTCCAAATTACAGACCCTACTGGGTTCCAAGTTTGATACAGATCCACAATTTTTGTGCTAAGGACTACATGGCAAGTTTTAATAGTCAATAATAGAAATTTATCTAGTTTGTTGCATTTCTGAATTACCGTGCTCACACTACACAAACACATGAACAGATAGACCAATAAATAATCAACCAGTAGACAAATTTGGTCAAAAATTTCACAAAGTTCTAAAATTGTATTGATTAAAAAATATTTCAGATTTGATTTATATAGCTTGATGCGCTTTTGAATAATCTTGTTCGAATGTACATAGATGGACAGAGAGACAGATTCCGTGAACTTATTTCCCGTATAAAATTTTATACAGATCTACGATTTTTATATTAAGACTACATATCAAATTTGATCCTTCTAGCTGGTTTCGTTCTTGAGTTATCGTGTTCACAGACAGGCATAATTCTAAAAAAAAATCCCTTTTCGGCAAGCTTGAAGGCAAAGGTAGATTCCTTTACGTTAATGTTACAAAAGTCATGAAATATTACATATTGATCAATACAGACATAGCCAAAGACTTTATTGTTTCAACACATTGCAATATTTACGCTGTGAGTCTGTTTTCATGACATTTAATTTTTTGCTATATCAAGGTTTTATCATTCCATTTTTCATTCCAAAAAGTTACGATAGATTTATCGGTCAGTACATTGGTCAATTTTTTTATATCTCAACACATAATCATTCAACAGGTAGGAGTCATAAAGAAATAAACATCTCAGCAGTGCAAATATCTCCTAGATAACATTAAGCCAGCCTATCTGAAACAGTAACAAAAAATTGACTCTTGGCACGATTGAAGAAAGATTCTAGATTTAAAAATTAATTTATTTAATCTAGGTTACAATATAATTGT
>BGPR01000012.1:464065-628510 GCA_013235015.1 Araneus ventricosus | reverse complement strand
AAGGTAAACAAAACCCCTGGTGGCGGGGAAGGAAAGTTCTCTTCAGTTAATTTCAGTCCCTGGTGGTTTCCGACAAAGTATACATCCTCACATTTTCTTTTACAAAAGTTTTCAAACTGATAAAAATGTCATTTCTAAGTGTAGGAAGTCTAAAATAGTTCTTAGACCCTATGTTACGATGCGGTACAAAAGATCTGAACAATTTTAAAGATACGAAAGGACAAACAAAGTTTATCCATTACAATTTTTTACGAATTATCATGCATCGAAGAATTATGTCTAAACTGCGTTTGCATGGCTAGTTAAGGAATGTCGTATTATAAGTATTTCATGAAAAAAGGAACAATATTATTACTAATAATAAAGTGTATTATTGTATTTTTGACTCTAAGAAGAGTATTATGAAAATAAATTTTAATGAAACAATTAATATCTTTTAATTTATTAATTTTTCTTAAAAAGTTTAAAATATCATTTTTAATTATTTTTTCCGTATTTCTTACACTTATGACAAGCTTTTTTAAAATTCATTTTAAATAAAAAAATGCACAGTGGAGGTTAAAATATCGTTTGTGTTATTGATATATTCACGCATCTTTGATGATAAAATTTCAGTTTTAAATTATACGCAAGTGACGTTTCTTATTTTGGTTTCAATAATTGAAATAAAAAAATCTCCTTTTCTATATCAATTAAAAATGAGTTAACTAAACCAATTATGCTCCATTTAATTTTGTCGAGATTTTTTTTCCGATTTCAGTTTTTTCATTAAATTATTCCACTCGCTTTATCATATCCAAAAATAATAAACTAAAAGTCCAATTTTTCATTTAATATTCATAAAAAGACTGCTGCCTTTTTCCTTTTAATTTAATAATTAGATAAAACAATGAATTTGTAGCAAGTGAACTGTCCCATCTTTACTCTTCAATGTTCTGAATAATTTGTCTAATGAACATCATCATCAGCATTTCCATGCACTTCCCTTTAAAAAAAGCAAGCATTTTTTAAAAGGAATAATCACTTTTTTACGAGTCAGTGCCTTTCCCAGTGTTTCTCTATTAATCATAATAGCAATATCGTGACCGATCTTGTTAATATTTAATGAATTCGAGTGCTGTTTATACAAGCTCTAATCTTTTGAAGTATCTTAAAATATTCCATCCATTGATTAAAATTAGAGATACCTTGAAATATGTGAATTGAAAATTTGATTAAAATTGGGGAGTCCTTGAAATAAAAATAATCGCGTTTTTATATAAGTTAGAAATTAGTTAATTAAAATAACTCCTCTCCATTTAAGCTTGTCGCCATTTTTTATTCCAATTTCTTTTTTTGTATTAAATTATTCCACTCATCTCATCATATCCAAAAATAATAAGCTAAAATTCCAATTTTTGATTTAATATTTATAAAAGGACTGCTGAATTTTCCTTTTAATTTAATGATTAAACAAAAAAATGAATTTATGGTAACCAAATGCCCCATCTTTACTCCAAAATGTTCAATAATTCCTCTAATCAAAATTCATGTTCCACAATTCAATTCCATTCACTTCCCTTTAAAAAGGCAGGCATTTTCATTACAATTTATCAATCTTTCTGGGTGTCAATGCCTTTCGCAATGTTCCTCTATTAATCAAAACCGCAGGGTCGTGACCAATCTTGTTAATATTTAATGAATTCGCGTGCTGTTTATACAAGCTCTAATCTTTTGAAGGATCTTAAAGTATTCCAACCATTGACTAAAATTAGAGGCATCTTGAAATATGTGAATTGATTAAAATTGGGTAGTCCTTGAAATAAAAAAATCGCGTTTTTATATAAATTAAAAATTAGTTAATTAAAATAATTCTGCTCCATTTAAGTTTGTCGCCATTTTTTATTCCAATTTTTTTTTATTAAATTATTCCACTCACCTTATCATTTCCAAAAATAATCAGCTAAAAGTCAAAATTTTTCATTTAATATTTATAAAAGGACTGCTGAGTTTTCTTTTTAATTTAATGGTCAGAAAAAATGAATTTATAGTAACCGAATACCCCATCTCTACTCCAAAATGTTCAATAATTCCTCTAATCAACATCTGATCAACATTCATGGTACGACAATTCATTTCCATTCGCTTCCCTTTAAAATGGCAGGCATTTTCTTTATAAATTATCATATTTTTCGGGTGTCAATGCCTTTCGCAATGTTCCTCTATTAATCATAACCGCAGGATCGTGACCAATCTTGTTAATATTTAATGAATTCACGCTCGGTTTAGGCCCCGGCGGCCTGGTGGTAAGGACCCATCCCCGGGCCCGGAGGGCTCCCGGTTCGAAACCCCATTCCACCGAAGAACCCCCGCGTAAGCGTGCCTGGATCACGCTAAATCCGTCGGGGCCAAATGTCCTCCCGCTGGTGTGGTACGGAAGTTTGGAGAGGGAGTGCCAGCTCAGGTGTTCGCCTTCGTCATCTGAACGCGGCTCAAAATTACGAGGTTCAGTCCAAAATAGTCCTCGTGTTGCTTCAAAACGGGACGTAAACATAATTAAACTAAACTCACTTGCCGTTTACATTAGCTCTAATCTTTTGAAAGGTCTTTAAACATTCCAGCCATTGATTAAAATTAAAGCGAGGAAACTGATCATCAAGTTCTTTGCCTGTTGCTTAAGAGATAAAATTGATTCTGCTTGAAATATGTATTGAAAGGTGCTTTGTATATTCTCTTGTGTATAATATTAGACAGCTAAACATGGGGAAAATTGTATTTTAATTTAGAAAAGAAGTGAAAGGGCTGGTGATTTGGAACGTTAGAAAATAAAGTTGTGCATTTAGGTGCTAAGAAGGGTCACGAACAAAGGTCTAAAAAAATATTTATGGATAAACCATTGCAGTTTGCATAAAATTTTACAATTATTATCAAGAATCGATACGCATGGCTTTCTCAAGCATTTTCGAAACTCTGCGCTGCTTTAATTTATAGATGATTTTGAGAAAAAGTAATACATTTTTTTTTATTAGAAACGGGCTTTTACTGCAAGTATTTGGTGTATTTTCACTTGTAAAATACATTTGACGAAGTTTCATATATTCTAAATAAAAATACTAATAAAGTGAATTTTACTTGTGGAAGAGTTAAAAATACAAAAATAATAGCAGACAACTATGAGAAGTAAGAATCCATATTCATATATTCTAATATTTGAAATTAAGAGTTGAAAAAGGAACTTTTACCAATCTGGTGTATTTTCACTCGTGAATTGCGAGTTCCTTTTTATGACTAAATTACTTTACACTTCAATAGATGTATACTAGATATTTTCAGTAAATCATATACAATCATATTTTTACATGGTTTAATGTCACTATTTCTCTGAAATGGCGAAATAAATTTCAGCAAGCTAACACAGATTTTATTCTCTCAATCATTCATCATCAATTCACTCACAGTTAAATATACTTTCACAGAAATACTCATATTCTTGCAAAATCCTTATATTGCATTCATTCATGCACTAATCACAATGTAAAATTCTTTGTTTAAACTTACTTACTTTTGCTTAGGCTGTATCTGAAATGAGTGTAACAGCAGATATTTGTGCAAGAAACAGAACTCAGAAAAAATATACAAACTCCTTATAAGTAGCTTCTAAATTGTTTATTATAATCACTTATAAAAGACATCAGGATTGATTGCCTATATGTTGAGATATCTTTAGAAAATAAGCATATATAATTTGAGATCATTTTCCTATAATAAAAATTAATTTTAAGTTAAAAACTTAAAAATTCTTTACTGCTATGCAGTAGAATGATTTCTGAATTTATTACTGTTCTTTGAGTTGGTTAATATCACTTAATAAATCTGATTCCTCAACAAACGCAAGGGTTTGACTCGTACCACTTCTAAAGAAGAGATCTCCGGAGAGCATGTCTAGAGTAAGCATGACAAGAATGCTTTTGTGTGTGCTTTACGAATACAACATGAGTCACCGCCCAAACCTCGCCTCCTCTATGCTTGTCACCGGACAGCGCTACTAGCCTTGATTAATCGCGTAATTTGCAAAGCCGCTTTCCAGTAATTCAGCCCGATTGCTACTGTGCCCCAAGATTAAATGTTTCCTTAACACACCATTAAGCGGGAACATATTTTAACCTCAGAATACTGCATTTGAAAACTAGTATTCGCCGCAATTATGTCGTATAACAAGACTTAACATATTTTCTGATTCATCGGTGTCATGTAAACCACTGGTTGTAAATCCTTAATCATTGCACATCGTTTAATCAGTTGCGGGGAAACTAATTTAGGGCTTTCTGTACTGTTATTAAGGAAATGCTGTTGGGCTTGTTAGTAGTTAGAAACTTCAGAAAGACTTCATATCTGTATTTGCACAATACTGATTTATTTAAACTCTCAATCTACAGTTGAATTTATGTCATTCTATTGCATAGATTTTAGGTTATTAAATTCAAAAACATCCGCACTAATGTACTATTCATCCTTTTAGCGTCATTTATACGAAATTTGGAAAATAGAACAAAGTTAAAATCTCAAAAGAAGAAATGCATTATAAGGTTTAAAGATACCTATTATTTATTTATCATTGCACATGAGATACTCCTCGTGCGCAACGAATGTACAACACGACGTTCACAGAAGTAAGTATACAAAACAATTCAGTCCGTGGACGAAACGATTCTTTGCAAAATTTCTTTAAATATAAAAAAGGAAACAAATTAAAAGAAGTATTGAAAACAAACAAAAAATGCAAGAAAAGGAAATGAAGTTGATAAGACAGAGTAAAATAATAATACTAACCAAGAAAAAATCATACTGAATTCCATCAAGAATTGAAAGTCACATTTTAATAATCAAAGAACAAATATTTTACAAAAATATATAAGAATATAAGGCACCAAATACCTTAAAAAAAGAATGAAAATAATACCTATTGGTGGTGGAATGCTAAAATTTGGAATGTGCTCGACCAGAAAAAATATGCACTATCTTATTTGTACACAATTCTAAATTTCGAATTTCCTTCCCGATACACAGCATGTAAATTAGAAATTTAGCTTAATCTACGAAATGAAGTATTAAATAGTTCTAAACGGGTTTTGTACAGTTATGAGCGACTAAAATGTAGTTCGTTTTGTGAAAACGTTAGTATGAAAATATCATAATAAAATTATGTCAAAACTTTTTCTTATTCCTCATATCGTAAAGAATTATTAAAAATAAATGGAAAGGAGATTGACTGAAATCAATTTTTAAAAAAAGTTATATGATGAATAACGTATCAAAATGATTTGATTCTTTTCATTAGAATGTAATGTTTGGCTACTGTTGGCGATGGTTGAGAGAACGCTTGGCGCCATCTTTCCACCGCGAAGGTTGCCTTTTTTAAACCCTCCGGACTTTTGCATAGTCCTCTGAGGAGAAAGAGCTGATATGTTTGGCCTGTTTTGGGTTGTTTTTGAAATAGCTCTGGCTTCTCAGTGCGACGCACTGCACTAAATTCGTTTATGTGTGCTATCTGTCTTGTGTTGTCTATGTGTAAATAGAAATATTTTTCTAAAATCTGGTTTCATCATTTCAAGAGGCAGAAACATCAAAAGTATTTTTAGCAAATAGTACATGTATCATTTTACATGTATGAGTTAAGCAAATAGTACAAGTATGTATATGCATTTCCCGATTGATTGTAATAACTTTGTAACTGAACTCGATTTTGATGAAAACGTGGAAAGTGTTCTTTCCTAAACTTTCTTTTATATTCTTCTGAAAACGGATATTACTTATGCAACAGGATTTTGCCTATGCGTTATATTAGTAAACTTTTTCCAAACAAATCAATAAATATCTTCTGAAGTATCGAAAATTTTCTTTTCCTGTAACTGTTGGTCATTACCTGCTGTATTTCAACTGCGAAATTTGAAGCTTTTAGGCTATCATTTGGAATCTATATTCGATTTTTATATCCTATTAAAATTAAAAAATATCGATTCAAAGATTATATTTCGATTGCCAAGATATATATTTATCTTTTTTCCTAATTTTTTTTGTAAAAGATTAACTTTTATTACAGCCGTGATGAAATGTATTCATGAATGTATTCATGAAGGATTTTGCAGCTACAATGTTTATTATTTTTTATTTTAAATACACAATCTACCTATTAAACATGTATTTCGTTTTATCGTTTCAAGAATTTTTTAATCTTTAATATTAGATGTTTGTTTGTAGATTTTCTTTTCTTTTTTTAGACCTTAATTATCTTTAATTTAGAAGTCATGCTAATTCTTAAATTTTATTCATCAGCTGAATTAAGATAAAATAATTAGAATTTTTATCACACTCAAAACTTGATGAAGAGTGTTTGACAGTTTGAATTTTTAAGTAATAGCAGTTAATATTCGTCAATAATTTAGAACAAGATTGTAAGAAACGTATAAAGTAATACTCATTTCAAAAAAATTCGGCCACATTCTGTTGATACCTGCTAACGACATCTTTTTTCTTAAGATTCAAAAGTTTTAAATTTTCTTTCGAATGTTCCGAATTTTATAAAGCCTTTTACATTACCATAAGCTTGATTCTTCAGACATATTACACATATAAGAAGAAACGACTTTTCATTTAATTCAAGAACACAAACGAACCCAGATTTACGAAGAAATACTCTGGGAAAATGAAGAATCAAAAAGAAACTTGGCAATCCAGGCTATGGTTTGCCTCAGAATCCTAGAATATTACTTCGTAAATCTAGGTTCGTTCGTGTGCTTGAATTAAATGAAAAGTCGTTTCTGCTTATATGTGTGATATGTCTAACGAATCAGGCTTATGGTAATGCAGAAGGCCTTAGAAAATCTAATTCGGTCACATTCTGTTGATACCTGCTAACCGCATCTTATCCTTAAGATTCAAGAGTTTTAAATTTTTTTCGAATGTTCCGAATTTGATTTTATAAAGCATTTTACACCACCATAAGCTTGATCCTTTAGACATATTACACATATAAGCAGAAACGACTTTTCATTTAATCCAAGAACACAAATTAACATAGATTTACGAAGTAATACTCTGGGAAAATGAAGAATCAAAAAGAAACTTGGCAATCCAGGCTATAATTTCTCTCAGAATCCCAGCTTTTGGAACAAATTCTGATTTAATTGTACAAACCAGCTGCTGAAATGATGTACGACGCTTCCAAACAGTGTTCCCAAAAGACTAGAAGCTAATAATGAAACACTTAACCCTTACTACATCCCAAAGGATGAAGAGGATTAGGAGTGATTCTTTTCGAATGTCACCTAGGTGCCCAGAGGAATTCCACTGACTTAATTCACTCCACGAGGGAAATAGGAATTAGCTATTTGTAAATGAAAGGAAAGAGACGCGTCTCTAAAAGATCTTGTGGTGTTAAGCCTTTTTTCTCCTTAAATGACAGTTTTGTATATAGAGGCCTTATCTTATGTTGTGAGCTATGCATGAGAAAGATTTCGTTAGTTGTGTGTTAAGTTAATCTGTTATTTTATTTCATATAAGCGAATACATCTTTCAAAAGATTTTTATATTGCATTTTTTATTTTTCCTATTTGTAGGAGTTTTTTGTTTTATTTAATGAAAGCCACTTGTACTTTCTGAATACCAGACTCGACATTAGGTGTAGAGTCAATAGTAATACAGGGATCATGAAATGAAAGTTTTAAGCTTGAAAATTAGAAAAAAAGTGCTCGGAGCACAATGAGTAAATACGGATGTCGTGAAACCTCATTTATTAATTATTTAACAAGAATTCTTTAACAGAGCACTATGAAATGATACAATATCACTGGTAAAATTTCTGCGACTTAATAAGCCATAATTACAAGAATTACTACACAGAAACGTCTCAGAGCACTCCAATAAAATTAATTTAACAGTATGGGCATCAACTCTTATCGATTCAAGATTCATTAGCAACACAGAAATATAAAAAACACAATATTTAATGCATTTTCTGCCTTATATAAATACTTTATACTTCTCAAAAGTGGCATTCTGAAAGAGTTTTTTGAAATATGTTGAAAGCTACTGTAGCTGAAATTTCGTTCCCAAAATAAAATTTAGAGTCTTGTTCTTCGCTCTATTAAATTCGTTATTTTGAAAAATAATAAAAGTAAAATGTTTTTACTCATTAAAAAGGAATTTCTGGGAAATTATTGCATTAAAGGAAGTATGTAATGTTATTTAAATTTCAAATTAAAAAACATATTTCTAACATATTGTATCATATTCATTTTTAACAAATTAAAAAAAAAACATTTACAAACGAATTCTTGTAAGCGCGTACATTTGACTAATTTTTTTAAATAGTTCATGATCACATTACTAACCGTAAATTAATATTTAAAACTTCTTTGTTTTCGTAAAAAAACATGTCCAATAAAACACGTTGATATTTTTTTAATGCCACAAAGCACAAATAAATTCATCTCATAAAATTACACGAAAAGAATTCTATAGGAAGGAAGGAAAATATTAATTTACTTTGCATTTTGCATCAAAAGATTCTTCAAAACTTGACTTCAACGAATAAAGTAAAAATATATTGATTGTATAACAGTTACTTCAATCTTTCATATGGTGAATTTAGATTTCACTCAAAACGACATCATTATCTATTAACATATTTTCATTTTATAAAAGAAGTCACGACAATTAAAGCTCTCAACTAATGAAGAACATTAAAAATAGCAAGTTGAATATTTAATATTTAAATATATTTCATGTTTATTCTAACTGATATTAATTCGAAACAAGTTTTTTTTTCAAATTGTGAATTAATAAACGTAAATTAACTTTCTAAGCCCAGACTTCAACGACAGTATTTGAATAGAGAGTATAAGAATAAACAACCATAAATTATTTTAATTGCTATTATTTCAGAAATAAGCCCATTTAATAAAACATTTCGATAAATATTAAAGCCACGAAAATTGATGAATATGATATCAGTCGGCCAAAGTGCTTAAATTTCTTCCCATAAAATTCTACAAAATTCGAAAATGATAAGAAAGAATATTCCCCTAACTTCAAAGATAAAAGAAGTTGGCTCTTAATGACACTAACGACTTCGTTCATTATCCGCTCCTCATTATTCCATCAAGCAAACGATCAATACAAACACTGCCAACTTCAAAAAAAGAAATAAAAAGAGCAGACGATGATATTACACCTTAGCTCTTTCAACTTACGCCTGGTTCTCTGGTAATTTTTTATTTTATTTTTCTAAAAAGAATTTTTTACTGCTATTATCATCGCTCGTTAATTCATAAATTACCAGGATTATTGAAGAATAAGATGTTTTCTTTTTTTATTATTATTTTCGTTCGGCTATTAAGAGATTTTATGAGCGGACCGTGCAAATACCCTGGCTTGGAATATATTGCCGTAAAGAAAATTTATATCTTAGCGGTTGCATTTTATTCCTTTTTTATTACTGCTCCGGTTAATCATTTTACCTGCAGTTCAACTGAGGGGATTGAATGGTATTTTCTAAGATTTTTTTATGGTTCAATTAGAAAAAAAAATTGATTTGAAGGAAATAAAATCGCATAGGTGTATCTTTGTACTATTTGTTTGAAATGGATAGCAAGATATTTCATACGAAACTCTTTAAAATATTCATAAAACTGAAAGTTTCTCGAAATGACTTTCTGGCTTTTGGACTTCTAAGTAGAAAATGATGAGATTTCTTAAAAGTTGTTTTAAATGAGTTGCTTGTTAAAATATATTTAAAGTTATGAGTTGCCATAACTGAAACTCGATTTTAGTGAGAATTTATTGATAAAGGAAAACGAATTACTTGAAGAACATCAAATTGTCTTAAATGCTTCTTAATTAATTACTGAAAATTGGATTTTCTTCATGAATGAATAATATTGACACATTAACAGAATCTAATTGAAGTTTAAGTGAGCGGCCTGTTATAATTTATGCGAAGTTACTAATTTTCATAAATTAAACTCGATAATAGTGAGAGTTTAGTTATAAACGAATTTGAGTGACATGAATACGAGTTTCTTGTCTTAAATGTTTGAAACATTTTGTTCATTTTAAAAATAGTGCAGAATACACTATATTATGATAAATGCATAATAAAAACATTTTTAAGATTTTAAATTGTAATTACACCTACATGCTTATTAATTATTATGTAAATCAGTGTTTTTTTTATATAGAATGAGTATTTTTTGTCAAGGTATCTTCTAACAATATGTTGGAATGAACTGAACAAGAAATATCCTTCATATTGAATTTTACGGCAAAAGCTGTAGACAGAGTATCAGTATTCAATCTCGATTTCTCACATGTCCAAAAATCATTAGCAAGTGAAAATACCCTTTTAACTGCTGCATTAATTCCAGGGTAGAACGACGAAAATTGAACAAGAATAAATAAATTTTCACATGGAATATTGAAAATGATGGCTGAATATTTCCACCATCTTTTATTAATTACAACGCGGTAAATCAGTACTTTTACATAGGATGAGCATTTTTTGTCAAGGTATCATCTTCTAACAATATGTTGGAAATATCTGAACAATGAAGATCCTTCATATTGAATTTTACGGCAAGAGCTGCTGCCAGAGTATCAATATTCAATTTCGATTTCTCACATGTCCAAAAATCATTAGCAAGTGAAAATACCCTTTTAACGGCTGCATTAGTTACATGGTAGAACAATGAAAATTGAACACGAATAAATAAATTTTCGCATGGAATATTGAATATTGATGGCTGAATATTTCCCCCCATCTTTTATTAATTCCGAAGCGTTTATTTTCCCATTGTATTAATTTTTCAGAATTTAAATACATATTCAGTCTTCTGATTTCAAATATCGAAAAGGAGGACATGTAGGAGAACACTTTTCGAGGGAGGACATGTAGGAGGACACTTTTCGAGGGAGGACATGTAGGAAGACTTTTAGATGGAGGACATGTAGGAGGACTTTTCGATGTAGGACATGTAGGAGGACTTTTCGAGGGAGGACAAAACTTACAAAAGAAGGACTGTCTTCCCTAAAGGAGGACGGTTGGTCACCTTATTAATGACTGAAATTAGATTTCCTTCGTAAACGTATTAGAATAATATTCTAACCAAATTTTCGCTTTAGTTTAACAGGAATTCGAATATCATAGAATGGTTCTTTTATGTGGCAAAAGTCTTTTTTAAAGAAGGGACGGATTTTTTTACATAAATAAATATTTACTGTTTAAGAAATTGTCGCTTAATAAGTAACACCACCTAACTCAATTTTTTGAAATTACAAAGAGGATTTGCTCAATTTTTCGCAACCAATAACGATTATTTCTGAAATTCTTTTCACATCTGGTTGCAACTTTTGGTCTTATGTTCATATCAGATACGAAAAAAAAAAATCAAATATATCCGTTATTGGTTGCAAAAAATTGAGTATCTTCTTCCCCTTTGAAATTTCAAAAAATTGAGATAGGCGGTGTTGCTTTTTAAGCGACGAAATATAGCAATACTATTACTGAAAAAGTTAAAGTTCAAAAGAAAGTAAACGAGTAAATGTTTTTATTATTGCAGTGAAAAATTCATTAAATTTTATAATTACTTTATAGATTCTTGGAAAATCTGTCCAATCCATTTTTTCTGAAAGCATAGAATATGAATTCAAAACTGGATTTTGGTCGAAACAATACGGTGAGTCATCGCTTTTGAACATTGTAGATCATTAAGAAATGGTGGAAGCTCCATTACATCATCTGGTCTTCCGTCATTACAGGCAGATAAAATCTCATGTGAAGATCCTGCATAACTGAGTAAATTCAAAGAATGTCATAAACCATTCTTAAACTGTAATACTACCAACCGTCTTTTTCAAAGAGAAACTAAGATACATTTCGATTTAAAACTAAGGGTTGAAAAATTAGAAGCCGAAAAGTAGATTTTTCATGCAAATAGATAAGCCCATGATTACCCATACATTTATATGGCTACAAACGAAAATTTATTGATCTTCAAATTCTTTCGTTGGATCACTTATTTCCTTCTGAAACCATAGTATTCATGATTTTGCTGACAAAACAAGCTAACGAAAAGTGTACATTTACACACATTAAGTTTACATTAAGTTTACATTTAATCAGATATATCCAACTAGAATCCATGGTTTTAAGATAATTAGATATTTTTGTATTGATATATTGTCTAGACATTTCTTCAACATTAATAAAATCCAGAAATTATCCAGAAGAAAGAGATATTATTTTTAATCCGTAGAATTAAAAATAATACCTCTCGTTGCTCAAGAGCTTTACGATATCTATCAATATGCAGTGAATCATTGAGGCAAACTCTTAGCGAAAACGCTTCCTCCTGCTACATGCTAATTTCGGTATGGCAGTTGGAATGGCCGCTGGATCGTGTAGAGTCAAGGAATTTTTATCGCTCTCGTTATAGCTATAGTACTCATTATAGTATAGTATAGTAGAACTTTTTATGTTGCCAAATTACGTGACATCTCGCCAGACATCGTCAAGTTGATTGTCAGTTCGCCAAAACATTTAATTCAGCAATAATCTCATTAATAGTTCTAAATAAACTATCTCTAACGCTTCAATAAAAAGTTTAATGCAGTGAACAGTTGTTAACAATACAAATAAAATTATTACAATTAAAGACAATTGGCGATTTAAAGTGAATAAAAATACAAATTCAATACAAATTTAAAAAATTCGCAGTTAAATAAAAATTTCCTAACATTATTTTAAAGCATAAAATGCCTCTAAATTTTGAAAATTTACTCTGATATATTTTATAGTCAGATATATCCAACTAGAATCCATGGTTTTAAGATAATTAGATATTTTTGTATTGATATATTGTCTAGAATATCTCATTTAGAAGTTAAAGATGGATGATTCTTTTAACTCAAAAATAATATAAAACAAATAGTAAAAATAATTAAGTGTTTAAAGTAAGAAGGAAAGAAAAAGAAAGTCAATAAATAAGATTTAAATATTCTACTATTGAGTCAATTTACTTATATTTCATTTTTAAATTATTAATTCATTTTTAAAAATTTCAAATCCGCGGTTACACTAATTCATTTCCGCGTTAAATTTCAAATCCGCGTTACACTAATTCATTTTTAAAAATTTCAAATCCGCGGTTAATCTGAAGGAAAATTTGTAATACAAGTATGTGATAAATCAGTCAGATAATAAATTAGATGAAAATTAGTTATTAGAAGTAACTAGATGTTACTAAAACTTCAATATTAATTTGAGTTTGATTCTTGTAATTTTACATTTAGAATACAAATGCAGTTTAAACACTGCAAATTACAAAATCCTTTTTGGAGATATCATTTTATAACATTTGCATCTTCTTCCACAAAAATACTTGTAATTTTACATGTAGAATACAAATGCAATTTAAACACTGCAAATTACAAAAACCTTTTTGGAGATACCATTTTATAACATTTGCATCTTCTTCCACGAAAATATTTGTTAAGTCTTCGTTTCGCAAGAAAAACGTATTAAAGATATTTTCAAAAATTCTAAATTCTTTCAATGGTTTTAAGATAATTAGATATTTTTGTATTGATATATTGTCTAGAATATCTCATTTAGAAGTTAAAGATGGATGTATCTTTTAACCCAAAAATAATGAAAAACAAATAGTAAAAACAGTTAAGTGTTTAAAGTAAGAGGGAAAAAAATGAAAGTCAATAAATAAGATTTAAAAATTCTACTATTGAGTCAATTTACATATATTTCTTGAATAACTTGACTAAAGCTGTAGTGTTTTAGCTAATGGATTGATGCAAAATATTTAAAATAATATTGCAATGGCAAAAAAACCAATATGCGAAATGCGTTGAAGATTTCACTTATCAAAATTACCCATTAGTTGTTTCCATTAAGTTAGAAAAACAATTCATGAACGATCAGGAATCTCCTAGGTTTGTAAATTAGCTCCACTGGATAGACTCTCATAAATTTTAGAAAATAATAACATTCTAACTCTGATCATACATGTAAACCGCAGCAAAGTAAAAGCTCTGAACTTGTAAATAGAGGTCATTATATGTCTTGCAATTATTTTAACCGCCGTGAGCTATTAGAATGGGATTTGGCGCGGTAAGTTTACGAGCGAAATTTTAAGTAACAGATTGCGGCAAATATTTAATCAATGGCTAAAGAAATAATACGCAGTCGTGAGAAATGCCATGTGGTAAAGTGATCATCAAGTGTTTGAGTAACCCAATATAAAAAGCGCTAACGATTACAAAAGTCATTTTAAAAATGGTGATTGGCGATGGAATTTTTCAGAGTCATCATTCCTTCAGTTATCCATCAAAGTATTTTATGCATCGATTAATTCACGAGCATAAAAATCAATTTTTCGAGTGTTTCATTAATTTCCTTACGAAAGGCTGAAAGAGATTTGGACATTTTCCAGCCTGGGAAGTTCCAAACAAGCTTCGCGCCAAGCTGTGACTTTTTTGTCTTTGCTTGGAATAAAATTAACATGTTCATCAGTAGCGAATTTTAAGCAGCTTTGTTAATTTTTTAAATATATTTTGTATTTGGTTATTTTAACCTTTTTTCCTATGAAGCAGTATACTTTGTGAAGAAATGTTGTACTCGAATTTGCTGGCGTTCTTCGGAACTGTCAGTGGCTCGATATTTGTATGCCCGTAAGGACAGGTCAAATTACTAGTTATTATATTTTGTATTTGTTTCAGCTACGTAGAGCTGATTATGACATAAATGGAAAACTCTGGTACGCTTGTATTTATCAAATATTTTCTCATAAATTAGAACATATGTCACTGAAATTATTGATGATTATTGCTTAATAATATACAGGAGCAATCATAAATGAGCAGCCAATTTTTTAAAAATATATATATTTTCAACAAATCTAATTTTGGGATAAATTATATATGCAATTTCTATTGTTAAAACCAAGAATGATATTTAAAACATTATTGTTTGAAGCAGGATATTCTCTTTTTCATTGATACAAGAAATCTTCTCCTCCTTCCTAATAGTTGTATAAAAATTGATTAAACTGGAAGATAACCTTTAAAAGCCCGATTTTTTGAAAATTGATTTTAAAAGGATTTTTGACTTTTATTTCTTGAATAAAACTTGGGAACAATACTTTAAAAAATCCTATTTTGTTTTAAGTATGGTTTATGGCTAAAAAACAGTTTGTTGACAACACTGTGCTTTAATTCAGAAATTTTTTTCCTTGATAAAATTCCATAATATCAAACACAGATGAATTTTAATAAACAATAACACGGATAAAGAATTTCCTTCAGTACTGTGGACCAAAATATGGTATTCTCAAGTGTACAAACAAAGCTAAAAAGATGCAGCCTCAAGTGAAAGATATCAGTTTATTTTTATTTTTTATCAGCACTCAGGCTGCCATCTATATGGTGTAAATTGATTTTAAAAATTTCAGTATGTATCCTATTGGAAACAACAGGGATTAGAGCTTCAGTTTTATTCTCAAGATTTTAGAAGACAAAATTGGGTATGTTGCTTATTGTCAACAATGGGCCTTTAAGGGTTAAGATACATTTAACCTTACAGAATATGCTTTTGGTTGCCCAAAATACAAAAGTATTAGAGACAAATATTTTCCAAAGAACTTCAGTACTCTGAGTATTTTGGACTAGGCTCAAAATAGACTGGCTAAAATTGGTATTAGGAATATGTTCAGAATATCTTGTTGTGGAATGTTCAGAATATCTTGGAGAATATTCTTTATTCAAATCATCGATGTTTCTTATATTTATTTGTTTTTTTAAATTGAATTATTATTTTTGTACATTTTCTTTCCTTTATTTTTCCTTATTTTTCCTTATTTTAATTATTTATCAGTATTTTTTATATTTTATTTATTTATTTTTATTTCTGTTGTTATTTTTCTTATGTTTGTATCCTATATCCATTTATAGTGTTATTGTTTGATATATTTCGTATATGTATTTGTTATTTTATGTTATTAATTTTTGTCATCAGCAAATCTGCACGCTTAGACTGGATGGAATTCCCGTTTATGTATTATAACCTTAAATAAGAGGATTTAACTTGATTTTTTTATGTTGAAGAAACGAAAACAATTTATTCTTTTTTTTCCAGTGAACAATTCGAAATAGTAGAACCCCTGAAATAGGAAGAAAACTTAGAATAAAAGAGTTAGAAGCTACAAAACATGAATCTGTCTGCAGGCTTATTTCTGTCATTTTGGATGAAATGGAATTTAAAACCACGGAAAATAGCTCTCAACATTTCAAACCTAAATATATCAAAAACTCTGATAAGCGTTAAAACGAAAATTCCACAATAACTTGAGGCGATTTCTTACGTACAAATTGACATGTCGAACAACATATTTTAAAAGGAATGAGATAAACAGCTCTTACGAATCCAGTTATTTTCTTCCTATTTTGAGCCAAACGTTTCCACTTTGGTTGATAAATTTTTTTTCATATATATTGTCATATCAGCTATTATAACAACTATAAAAGCATAAATAGATTCTCAATTTTATTTGTTTTGAAACAAATGATAATGTTTTCGGCTTCTAAAAATATATTTCCATCATAAAGATCATAACAATTGCAAATAAATTTATTTTTTATTAGTATATTCGATTGAAAATATTCTATTCTTGGCTGATAAAGAAATATCTCTACCACATTTTTTATCTACTAAGGAATGAAATTTTCTTAAGATTTTATACTTCATCTTTCACGTAATAAATTAATTTCTGACTTAAACAAGAACTTCTTGAATGAATAGAAATAATTTTGTAATAATCCAAAATCTAATTCATCGAATTTGAATTAAAATTGTTTTAATGTAAAGAGAAGTTCTTTTTATCTTTAATAATTAGAAACAGTCTGAAAGTACTGTTGGGTCCTGAAAATAGACAAATTTCCGAAAAGCTTTTTTATTTATTTAGTTCTACATACCAGAAATTTTTATTTACGTTACCGACATATTTAAAATTTATTCTCACTACCTTTATGACTGAAATTTCCATTCCTTTGGAAATTACTTCACACTTTCTGTCTATATATATTAACACTTCTGGAACTGAAATTACATCGTTGTTCTTTTCCTTTTCTAACGGAAAGTTAGAAGTTAAGCGCAAAGCTTCCGGAATATTACTTTGCTAAATCCGAGACTTGCGAAATGATTTTACTTTATGTTCGACGTAACAACTTTTTCCTTGGGTTGAAAGTTCATTTAATGCCGAGGAATAGCTCTTTCATCCTCAGTATAGTGAGGCATTAATCTGCAATATTTCGACTCGAAAATCTTGCTTTCACACCAAATATATCCACAATTTGGACAGCTATTGATTTTTCGATTGTATCACAAGTCAGTTTAACTGTAGTACGTTTTTTCATAAACTCTTCTGAATCCAGCCAATATTCATGTTGTTTTTGAAACATCCAGATGGCAATTTCTTAACCTTCGGTCGGGTGCAATACAAATGCTAACACGTCCAGGCGCAACTCATCTGTGAGATTAAAAGTTAAATTTTTACTTAGGCTTAAGGAAAAACTTTTCAATCTGAACTATTCGGTCATACAAAGTAACATAAGCGCAACGAGTTAGACGAATCAAACTAATAGATCTACATAAATTTTGGATCAAATCGATCATAGGGTAGACAATCTATCTTTCTGTCTACACGAGCTTATTCGAACACGGCAACTCAAAAACGCAGCGAGTTAGATGGATGAAATTTGGTATACTGTTTCTATGTTAAAATAATAGATACATATCAAATTTTTGGCGAGATTTGTCAATAGGAAGAGGACGGTTCTAAATTACATTATCTTCATTATCCTTCGCTTTGGCGCAATACTAATACTAACAACGATCGGGCTCAACTCGTCGGTGAGATTAAAAGTTAAATTTTTGCTTAGGCTTAGGAAAAGCTTATCAAACTGAACTATTCGGTCATACAAAGCTATATTCGCGTTTTTAAATAACTTTTTGGTATTTCTTTGCAATATCAACTAACAAAATGTCCAGGAATTCAGGAGGGAGTTGACGTTTGTTTTTCTGTAAGGTTCCTTAGCAATGACAACTGTTGTCGTTGAGAGCCTGAAATAATTCAATGCTTTTGAAACAATATATTGGAAACAACGATCAATCTAATTGAATTAAGGCCTGGGTCACAGGTATGCGAGCTTCTGCAGGTATATGAAAAGAAATATTGAGAAAAATCTGGGAAATCAGAAATACAAATGTAATCGGGAGCAACTCGCCCACCAGTTTAACGTGCCCCTCACGTTAATCTGGCAGGTGATCACGTACATCAAAAGAGCACTAGAGAAAAAACCACAATACCCTAGTGGGAGTGGTAGGGAGCCAGGAATCTACCAGAGGTTGCACACCTTTCTCTGTATAAGCCGTACTTAGGCATAAAAAATATGGGTGCTTCATCCCACAGATTAGATGCACCCGGCGGAAGGTTAAGCAATTTGGTATAGTGATAGTTTGCATTTTAAAGCAACCGAACATCTCAGATTGGAATTTTTTTCTTAAATATTGAAATATTCTTTTGACAACTGTATAAACGTTTAATGAAGTCGAAGTCAAAAGTAGATTGTTGTTTCTAAGGTTTAAATGAGTTTTTCTCAGTTTGATACTTTTTAAAACTTTACAGCTGTTATAAATGATATAGCAGAAAAATTGTAGGTTCAATGTCCTTGAAATTTTTAAAGAATATTTTTTTAAGATTCATAAAGAAAAAATAAGAGCTCTTATAATTACGCTAACGTCAAAAAGTTAAGTTATAGAAACGAAAGTCATGATATCTTGAATAATAATCGGTTTTTTTGTATCGAAATTAGGTATACATAGATGGTTAGATAGATAATAGTGAAACAACATTTTAAAAAGGACTAATATTTTTTAAAATATGCAAATGAGTCTAAAAATTGCCAGAAAATGACACCTGATATTTTCAGATTCGTTTGGTTTATAATGAGTGTGGCCACCCCTCTGAGTTTTACAGTGGGCCTTAGTGAAAATGAGATCGCGTATCAGTACTTATGGAAGCAAATACCAGTTTTCTAACAGTGACGACTTTAAATCAGAGAGAGTCCTGGAAGAGGGTTGATAAAAAGCTGTTCCTCCAGCATCCCATACATGTTCTAATGAGATGCGATCCGGTTATCTGGCTGGCCACAACATTCTGCACTTTCACCACTTTCTCCAGAAATCCATCCACTAAGTTTAGCTTAGTTGTATTAACGTCCAGTTTTGAAGCAACCCGAGGGCTATCTTTGAACGGACCTCGTATTTTTGAACCTTGGTCAGATGACGAGGACGACACCTGAGCTGGCACTCCCCTCTTCAAACTTTCGCACCGCACCAGCGGGAGGATCTTTAGTGAATCGAGTTTCAAGCCTGAGACCCTCCGGCCCCGAGGACGAGACCTTACCACTAGGCCACCGTCGCCTCCATCCGCTAGGAGCCACCACTCTGTGTGGCCTCATGTTGTCATCAATAAAGCTAAAATCGTCTTCAACAGCTTTCCTGAAAGGCCTCATATAAGATTTAAAAACCTTAAACGAGGTTCAAAATTTTGAGGTCCATCTCATAATAGCCCTCGTGTTGCTGCAAAAACGGGACTTTAATATAACTAAACTCCTAGATAGTTTAATATTAATATAGCTGATAAATAATAGATGTTTCAAATAACTCGCAAATTTTGTATTTGAATTGCTTTACTGAATAACCAGTTTAATTTATATTTTAGTAGATTGCAAATATTGGTGTAAGCAATATTACAATGTATATAAACATGCATAATTTTAATCGTAACACAACTCGTATACCGAATGTTATATGTATTGTAAGCAAATAGAATTTTCTCAGCTTGGGATACACATTGTATTACCATAGGTAAGAGCGAGTTAAACGTTTCATGGTGATTTGGAAAATTAGTTTGGATAAAAAAGCATCGTGAATGCAATGTGAGCTTGTTTTGCGTGCTTCGCGTTCTAAATTTCACACATGAAAGCAGAAGTTCAAACGATTGCAGAAGAGAAGAACGTCTTGAATACAAAAGCAGAGATGCGATATCGGAACGTATAAAAATATTGCCCATTTAAAAAGACAAAGCGACTTTGCGCTTTGGTTCGATAAGGCAGTGATATACAGGGTGTCCGAATTCAAATGTCCCTAATTTGAACAGTCGATTAAAAAAATCTATTTGTGATACGTTGGCGATATTAGGCAAAACTGGCTGTTGAATTCTTAGATTTTGGCGACAATTTTTATTTTTCGCGAAAACTGAGGCTGTATGCGTACAAAATGCTGATTGTACAGAAACTGCCGCAGCGTGTTGCATTTGCTGTGGAAATGTTATCTCGCATCGAAAATGAATACGATTTTCTAAACCTTATAATTTTTTCAGATGAAGCAACATTTCATGTGAGCAACAAAGTGAATATAAGCACAACTGCATAATTTGGGGCTCAGAAAATCCCCATGCAGTACAGGAAGTGGAAAGAAACAGTCCAAAAATCAATGTGTGGTGAGCTCTTTTACATGATACAGTTATAGAAACAGTTTTCTTTGCTGAGATTTCTGTGACGGTAAAAATTTATTTGGACATGTTGAAAAGTTACGCAATACCCCAAATGCAGCATGCACACTGATACCTTCCAACAAGATGCTGTGGCACGGATGTTCGAGCATTTTGCTGGAACTGGACTACCGGCTGGATATCCTCACGGTTACTAAGGGGGCCCATTTGGAAGTGCACTGATTTTTTAATAAAAACTTTGTGAGTACTGTCTTCTAATTTTACATTTTTCTTATGCTTTTTAACTTTCTACGACCTCTCCAAATTAGGGACATTTGATTCGGACACCCTGTTTTTTAAACGTCATCGTCAGCATGGTTTAAAAAAAATTTGAGTGGACAATTCCTACAGTCCTGTAATTTTGAGCTTTACTAATGTCAATTTTTGATAGAAGACATTTTTTATGTACCAAAATTGCCTAGTTGTGTTCTGTAGCAAACCAGCAACAACATACGAAATCCAAATACAATGTATTCTATTAAAAGAGAAATAAAACAACACATGACAGAGCATAAAAATATATACATATACATATTAGTGTTATTCAATGTTTCAAGTAAAGCTGTAAGAAGTAGAATAAATTACTTTAAAAGATAAATGCAATCTTTACTGCCATTATTAATAGTAATTAACCGATCGAAGCGAGGTCCTTTTTCAACTCGAGCATTCGTCTGTCTGTCTGTACATTTGTTTGTTACGCAATCAAGAGCAAACGCGTCGTTTGATTCTCTCCGAATTTAGCATGGATGTTCGTTGAAGTCATAAAACACTATGTATATGTAAGGATTTTTAGTTTTTGATTCCGTTTCAAGATGGTGGTCGTTTTAATAGTTTTTAGTGTTTGGCAAGTGAATGGTGAGTTTAGTACCATTGAAACATTCCAGTGATTTTGATAATTTAGAGATTTTTAATTTTAATTTTGTGAACACTGTTAAAAGCAGAGACTTGTTTAAATAGTTCACATTCGAAGAAAAATGCCTAAGCTTTTAAAGACTGCGATGAAAAGAAGATCTTACAATTTCTCTTTCTTCTCTCTCTTTTTGGAAGAAAGGATGCTGTTCACAGAACTAATAGTTATGATTAGTTTTCTTGTCTGCTTTATGAATTTGTTTTCACCAGCATTTTTTCAATTCGATTTACTTTTACTTTGACTATTGATTATATTAGAACAGCAAACGTTATATCAAAATAATAGCCAGTGTGAAATCTTAAAACATTTCTTAAAATTTACACATTTTTCAATAAATATTTCGATATTTATGAATTATAAGTTACTTGGTTAAAATAGAGATAACTGTAGCAAAAAAGGGTTTTTAGTCATTAGATTCCACCCACAAAACGTATTCTATGATAAAAGTGACTCTAGTTATATTTTTCTTTGATAATTTTTCTTGGTATCAATAAAATTTTATTTAAAGAATGAAATGTCGTCGTTTGCAGCAATCCTAAAATGTGAGACGGAATTTTATCAATATACAATTTTTAATTTGCTTTCTAAAATAATGTATTATAAATATTCAAAAAATGTAAGATACAAAGTACTGAAGCCGAATATTTTAAAATGAGATTTTATCTCTAGTTTTATTTTTTTCAAAATTTCAATGGCTAAATTGGTGTCTTTCTCCAATGTATGGTAGAAAGAATACATAAAATGAAATGAAGAATACATAAAGTGAAGTTTAAATCAGAGAAAAAATGAAGAATCAAGAAGAAATCAAAGAATCAATCAAATGAGATTTAGTTTATATTAGCGTCCCGTTTCGAAGCTACACAAGGTTTTCTTGGAACGGACCTCGTAATTTTGAACTTTGGTCAGATGACGAGGACGACACCTGAGCTGACACCCTCCTCTCCAAACTTCTACACCATACCAACGGGAGGACGTTTGACCCATTATGTATGATGAATAAGAAGAGAAGATAGTCGGGTAGACGGACTGTTGCTATTTTCGGAATAAGATGATATAAGATGATATAATGCTACTATTTTCGGAATAGATGTGGAATACAAATATTTTGAATACGAGTAGTGATTCTTTAAATAATAATAAAAAAAATTCTATGAAGACTGAATACAGAAATTAGAAGTAGAATACCTAAATACTGGTGTGTTCGTCATCTAACACAAAATCTAGTTTATGATAAGGTACACAGCACTAAATTTAGTGTATGTGTATGGTAAGGTACACAGCACTAAATTTAGTGTATGGTAAGGTACACAGCACTAAATTTAGTGTATGGTAAGGTACACAGCATCAAATTTAGTGTATATTAAAGTACACAGAATTAAATTTAGTGTATGATAAGGTACACAGCACTAAATTTAGTATATATTAAAGTACACAGCACTAAATTTAGTGTATGGTAAGGTACACAGCAATAAATTTAGTGTATGGTAATGTATAAAGACTTTTCTGCTTTGAATAAAAGGTATCCGATTTCCCTCCCTGAACGAGTCCTTTCTTGTTTTACAGTTTCAAAGTTACTAAATGCAAGGCATCTCAATTTTTTGCCATACTGTTTCATTCGAATCTTAGCGGTCTATTTTCATAAAACAAAAATTAATATTTTACCTAGAGGTCATGGGATATATATAAATCGCACGTATGTTACAAATACATATTTTCTTATATGTCGTCAGATAAATCAAAGAAATAAAAAAAATTTCAAGATTATTGTCAATCATTCATAATTTAAGCTCCAAGTTAAATATTTAAATTTGAACAAAACAAGAATAACTCAAGGTTCAGTTTTGGAGCTCAAAATATTTTTTGCTGCATTGCATTGTTAAAAAGTGTAGCAACTAAGCTTTATTCATACTTTACATGCTTCCTTTCAAACCAGAACATTATCTTAAAAGTAAACGAACCATTTCAGCTCTTATAAAAATCAAAATTATCTAGCTTCAAAGAGTATAACAAGAAAAAGTTGTAAGCCCTCATGCTGCTACACTTTACGAAAATCTAAACAAAGTGTAATTTAATGCGTTTGAAACCATGCTCTGAACTTACAAATGACGGGAGTGACGTTTTAATTTTATCTAATGCATAGTTTTGAATAAGGCTGTAAAAATGAAGTTTCATTTGCAAACAAATGACAACACCTCTATAAATCCTTAAAGTTATTCGTATATAAAATTGATTAATTTAAATATAGAAAAAGTTTAAGCTGATTTCAAATACTTAAATAACTTAGACTATTCTAGAAACAATGTTCCTTTGCTAACATTTTTTAAATGCTAAATCTCAACGTGAAACGTAAGCCAAAATTATTATCTTCAAAGCAAAATTCAAAAAAAAAATATTCATAAAAAATAATTAATAAATTTATTCTTCAAAATATCTCTCGATGAAGATTTGTTTGAAAGACGAATATATTGAAATCTGCTGATAAAAATTTAATACATCTTTACCAAGAAGGTAAATTCTCTCTTTTAACTATAAGTCTTTTTTTTTCAAGGAATGTACGAGTAATTTCTTCACAAAGAAAAAAATCGTCTAACGCTTATGATTTTGGAAGATTTTTTTCATTTCCTTTATTATTTTTTCTTTATCATTCTATTTCAATTTTCTATTTCATTTATTCACTAACCAAATATTTTAATATACGGAACATGCATAACAAAAAGAGAATTTCCTCCCAAACTTTCTTATAAACCCTTTTTATGTCATTAATTATTATTTGAATCCCGCTTTATCATTACATAAATATGTTAAGAAATTCAAAAGATTCACAATTTCTTATTAATTTTTGCTATTGTAAAAATACCTGCCATCTTCATCGGTGCACATCCAAAAGGAAAAAGATGCATATAAACATTTTAATACGTAAAAGGGCGTTTCGTTTTTCTCTCAGAATATCTTCGTCTTTTTAAGGCACGTATTTTCGGCATGAAATATTCATGTTTCTCTTCTCTTGACATAATGTAGCGCTTTATCTTTTGCCACTGTTTAAGGGAGCGTATAAATATTATATTGACTGCTGTCATAATGATGATAATTTTTTACAAGAATGTTGAAACATTTTCAGCGTTTAGATCTTCATTATGATTAAATCGCTTTTTGTCAACATAGAGAATAAATGTTTAACTTATTAATATATATTAATAAGAGGGATCCCTAACTAATTTATTTCGTTATTGCCCATTAACCCGCTTTATTTTATACTTTGCTTTCTATCTTATTCAAAATTAAAACAGAAAAATATATAAATCAAATAAAATGTATCATTTAGATAAAATGCTTAATTTAACAAAGAATAGAATTTAGAAAATTATCATCCAATTGAAATTTTTTAAAACTGATGTAATCTATATATATTTCTCTTGTGCGGCTCTCAAAAAACGCGTTACTTGAGAGCCGCGCTGGATCACGTGATTTCACTTTGCTACTGTAAACAAACGAATGCGATTTAGTTTAAGCCTACTTTTCAATACGTAAAATATGAATATCAGTCGTACTGTTAAATATTATCGAAATAATCCGAGAAGTCGAATTCAGCGTGTAAATAAATCAATTGCAGAAAGTTTCTAAGGGCGTGCAGGAAGAAGAAATAATTTGTTATAAGATGTTAAGCATCCTTGCATTTATGTGGACAATAAGAGCGTTGGTATGAATGAGTTAAAATCTGTTGATTACCCTATTGACAAAATATTAAATTTATTGAATAAATGTTGAATTAACTGTCATTAATATTTTTTTAACTAACAAGGTAACTAAAAAAAAGTTTACTTTACCCCATACGCGGATGCGCTGGTGATCCCATCGGCCGATTACGGGCTCTGTCCTGGTTATATACGTATGAGTCTTCCCCCCTTTTTCTATGGCCGCATGACTGAATTTAAGCTTAGAATAATCTTTTCATAAAACTTATGAATGTGAAAAACGATATTTGATTCCTTTTCTCAAGCATAGTTAATAAATTAAATTTAATAATTCCTAACAATAATCATTCTTAATAATAATAATTCCTTAAAATAATTCCTAATCCAAATTTCATCGCTCAGACTTACAAGTGTTATAAAATTTAAAGAAAGAAGAAAAACTGTTTTTAAAAGCACTCTTTCATTTATCTACTAACTAGTAGTTCCATG
This sequence comes from Araneus ventricosus, assembly GCA_013235015.1. NCBI lineage: Eukaryota > Metazoa > Arthropoda > Arachnida > Araneae > Araneidae > Araneus > Araneus ventricosus. The sequence goes on along the minus strand of BGPR01000012.1, from coordinate 602,762 downwards.
AACAGTAGACCTCGCTCGACTCCACCAAATAAAAAAAAATTAAGATTTTCTCTTCCTCGCATTTTTTTAAAAGCTTAGCAAATGTTATTAATCGTGAATTCAGCATTGTTTGTAGGGAAACCGGATATCATAATTTGACTCTCGAGGAGATACTCTGTTGTACAAAAGTTTAGCACAATTATTAAGGTGCGACAAATTTGGTAATTAATATAGATAAAATGGTTCGCAATCTGCTGAATTAGCAAAACATCTCTAGCTCTTTTACTTCGCTTATCTCTGGGCGGCATATCGAAATATTTTGAAAAAGATGGCACCAAAAAATCACAGAGAAAAATTCAATCCTTAAATTAGTTATTTAAAAAAAATCATCGAGAAAATTTCACTATTAAATAGGCATTAAATTAAAATATTTTTTCCAACTCACTTCGTTATAACTAAGAAAATGGAACTAAAAATAACTTGGCGATAAATATTACAATTTGGCTAAAAATATATATATAGGCGAAAAGCTGTCATTGCTATGAATATCTGACGATTTATAAGGCAGGCGAAATTATCTGGGCGAAATCGCGTTTCTTGGCGAGAAGCGTCTGATAATTCCATTTAGGCTTAACAATTACAAGCGAATTTTAAAAGCTCTTTAAATTGGTTACTGCGCCATATAAGGTATCAAAGAAATGGTTTAGATGGTGAATGAGATTAAATATTTTAGAACTGAAAGATAGACTAAGATTATAAAAATATATAATATTTATTTAGTGAAATGCGAATACTGATACATAGTGATAAGCGAACTGTGTTTATTTACAACTCTGATGTTATAATCTTAACGTTCGGTTGCCACTCACTGTCTTATTACTAATTAATGTAATAATTATATATAATTAAAATAATTATTTTATTACCGAATTAAAATAATAAGAAATAAAACATATACATCGTTTTCTATTGCTTCAAGAAATATTTCTGCCAAATTTGAAGGAAATCGAACAACGCGTTTGGTGGTAATCGCGTAACAAACAAATTTACAGACAAAGTTCTAAATTCTGGACTTAAAACGTAGACCTCGATTCGCTCGGTCAAAAAGAAACGTTTTTATTTTAATTATTTTCTACATTTTAGATTTTAATTTAGAATTGATTATTATAAATATTAATTTTTTTCAACAATTTTTCGTTAACTTCACAAACAGATGGCGCCACGGATATAAAATAAATTAATCCATTAACTGATAATTAAGTACTGATATTATTAAAATAGTGTACTGTCATCAAGAACACACCAATGTACAACTTAACAGAATGGAAAATACCTGTAAATAATATTTTATCCCTTGCTACTATACTTGCAATTAACGTTCTATTCGTAAGCACAGTACCTGCAAATAACGCTTAATCCTTTAGAAATGTACCTACAAATAACGTTTCATCCGACGGCACCATATCTGCAAATAACGTTCTCCTTAAATTAAAGTATCAAATGTAAATAATTAAGCTCAGCTATCATGGTTTTCTTTTTACAATAAACTATGCTAGGCCGCATAATGTCCGTATTGTAGCAAGCGAAGCGAGCAAGGTTTGCCTGACAAACCTGAGAGAAATGCGTCGCAATCCTCTTGGGAGTTGATGAGCGTTAGCGAGCGGGTGGGGGGTGGGGCAGAGTCCCTAGTAGGAATAATCTCGCGAATATCATTTATACAGAATCATGCACAAAATGTTTCAGATATTAGCAATATTCTCTGAAATTTTTGAAGACATAGCAAATTTCTTACAGCAATATTCTCTGAAACTGTTGCTGAATTATCACTGATCACAAATAATTACCTTATTGCCACTCGTGAAACCTATAAGAAAAATAAAATATTAAATATAAAAAGATAAATAGAAATGATAATATAACATATATAATATGATAAAAATATAAAAATATACTATAAGAGTGATACAATAATAATAAAAATAAATATTATAAAAAAACAGATAATTGAAAATAATAATATGTAAAAAAATGTAAGAATAAGGTGTAATATGTTTAAAAATGTATAACACTGTTCAAAGTGTAAAATTAAAATGCAGCCAAGTGTTAATATACAATAGAGTTTCCAGTATATTTTGCACAATGTTCTTGATCCCGCATATCATTTCATGGGATATATTAAATCATTTGGACACGAATGTTAAAAGTGAACATTCTTGCGTGTGTCGTTACCTGCAGGGCCATCTTATCCATTGGGATAATTGGACTGCAGGCCAGGGGCGCCATTGGTCCAAAGTCGCCTAAAAATTTACAATACTGATTTTATTTTAATTTTGAACCAAAATATTAATTAAATAAAATTTTTTATAAGTTAAAAGTAAAGATATGATTAGGAGTTGTAACTAGACAGTCACCAATTTTGTAAAACATAAGCATGGATATATCATTTCAAAAAATATTCATATAGAGATAATAAGTGAGAAAAACCGTAAATTATGCTTGCAATAGAAGTTAACTACAATACGGAAGCTTACGTGTAAAAGTCTGTTTTGAAAAGACGTTGATTTGTGAAATTGAAAAGCGTTAATCAGATAACAGGTCTACTTTTTTTTGATGCTCAATTATTGTATTAGATATGTATTTTCGTAGGGTCACTCTCAAATTCTTAGTTAATGTTCTGATGGGCCGCCAAATTACTCTAATCCAGGGTGCTCAAATGTGTTAAGACGAATTTGTTTACCTGAATCCAAGAAATAAAAAATAAAGAAATGTTTCAGTTTTTCATAATTTTAACTTCAAGTTAAATATTGAAATTAGATTAACTTAAATTCTCTTCATAGAATGCAAAGATTTTTTTCCTTTGCTCAATCGTTGAGAAATGCTTCAATTAAACTTTATTCATTCAGTACATACTTCCTTTCAAGCAAGAAAATTGTCTTAAAAGTAAATGAACGATTTTACCGTTTACGAAACTCAATAATATCTGTCTTCCAAGAATGTAAAGCGACAAATTTTCACATATTCGTGTTGCTACACTTTACGAAAACACAAAAGAATGCGCAATTTTATATTTTCGTATCATACACTGAAATTGTAAATCGTAGGGATGATGCTTTATTTTGATCTAATTTTTAATTTTGTATAAGATTGCAAAAATGCAGTTTCATCTGAAAGCAACTGATAACTTTCCTGCAAATCATTAATTTTTTTATTTAAATTTGAAACTACTTAAAATCCGGAAACAGTTTGTATAAATTTCAAATAATTGAAAAATTGAAATAATTTTAAAAAAAACAATGCTTCTACTCTAATATATTTCGAACTGCTACATCTCTTTTTGAAATTTAAGCCAGACTTTATATCTTCAAAGAGAAAGTTAACATTCATTAAAGAGTAATTAATAAATTTGTTATTGAAATATTTCTAAAGGAAGATTTTTAAAAATAAAAATGGACTCATATTTATCAAGAAAGTAAATTCTCTCTTCTAATAAAATTTCTTTCAACATATGTTTTTCATGCATATTTTATATTTTAGCAATAGCTCCTTCATTTTATCAACTTTATCCTATTTCCTAATTTAAATTTTTCTATATTCAATTCATTCAATTTTTAATACAAATATTTAAAATATAGATCTAATTATTAATAATAATGCGTCGATATAGATAAATTCTTAGAATCTTTGATTATGTATTTAAAAAAGAAAATCTTTGGTAAATGAGATCCAATATTTGCTTAAAATATTTTTAAAAAAGGATTTTATTTGGAAAGGCTGTTTCTTTTTTCTTAAAATATAGTTATAATTTGAAGCATTTTTTTCATCACAAATAATATAAACATTCTATAAAGTTCTTTACTTTTTAAAAATTCTTAAAGATCTCTATTCATTTTTATTGTTGCCAGACCTGCTATCTATATTGCTTTAGATCTGTAAGACCAATTTTAAAGAAGCATATAAACATATCAAAGCATAAAAGGTCGTTTCGTTTTTCTCATAAGATGTCATCTCACTTCTAAGACACGAATTTTCGATATGAAATATTTATGTTTCTCTTCATTTAACATAATATAGCACTTTCTCTTTTGCTGTAGTTTAAGCGTGCGTTTAAACATTATACGGGGGGTGGGGGCATTCATAATAGTTATAAATTAATTATATGGTTGCTAAAGCATTTTCAGCTTTCAAAATATTGTTATAATTTCGTCGCTTTTTGTAAACATGTAAAATGAATGTTCAACTTATTAGTATGTATTAATAAGAGGATCTCTCAGAAATTTATTTATCATCGTCCATTAACCAGCCATTTTTGTACTTTCCAGTGAGCTTTAAATACTTCTTGGTTGGATGTTTTTTCGAATTTCCGACCCCCCTCCAAAGCATTTTTTTATTGCTGAAAATTAATATATGTTCTATGCTGAATTCAAAAATGCAAAATATTTTTTGTCAGTAAGCAGTTTTTGCTTGACCTACTGGTGGTCATACATGTGATATCCCTTTCACTGATCTACAGTTTTCCTCGCAATGCACCCAAGTTTTAAATTAAAACCAAATACTCTCTGATAATATATTTTTCAAATGTATTACTTTGAGGCATTTAAGATAAATATCTGCATGAAAAGAATTATTAATGATATGTAAAAAATGTTTTTTAAAATGGTTTTTCAACCTTACCATGAAAACAGCTTTATAATCTTTCTTGACCATCAAAGCGTAAAAATCACATTGAAATCATTTATTGCCGATTATTTTATTGCTTACATTTTAAAAATCGTGGAATATAACGAGACGCTTACGTAACGAAGAATTCACTTTCAAAGATGCAATTTTTCTCTTCGTCGTATGACATGCGACGCCGACCGTACGGGCACAAAAAAGACGAACGTATGACGTGCGACGCCGACCAAGAAGGGGTAAAGGTTAGTTGAATCGTTTTACATATGGAAGACGCTTTATATATTTGATATCTTAAATATCATCTATAAGGTAGTAGTTTCATAAGGAATAAAATGGTTATTTAAGAATGACAGAAATTTTGGTTATTCGATTTTATTATTTTCAGAATGTCTGTCTGTCTAACTGTCTATTCGTGTACATGTAAATAAAAAACACAGCAAGTTAGATGAATGGAATTTGGTATGAGGTCTTGAAATCAAAATTGTAAATGCAAATGGAATTTTGGAGTTAATCGTTCCAAAGCGGGACATTCACCAATGTTCCAAACCATTTTTTTTGAACACGGGATGCCAAACGCCTTCGTCAAAGTTGAAATCCGATGAAAAATGGCGTAGACAGACAGCGAAGTTAGATTTCCAACGAGGCTGGGTTTCCATTGAGCCCATTCGGTCACAAAAGTTAAATATGATCTTTCGAGGCGAGCAGTAAATCATCCGTGTGTGTGTGTGTGTGTGGGGGTAGTATTGGAGATCGAAGCGGCCGATGGTGCATTTTAGAGATGCCGTGAAAGATCCACCTAAATCGATCGACTTGAATCGGTGGAAAACAATCCGGTCTTTGGGCCAAATGGAATGGATTGGACTACTCGTGAATGCACGGCTTAAAGTAACAGATACGGTTCCAAAATGCATACACGATTCTTTTCACTTGAGCACGAAAGAAAAGAAACGAAAACAACACGAAAGACGCGGTATTGTGTAAGTATTCCGGAAAGTCTAGGAGGGAACACTTCAGTTGGTTATACTTGCTATTATTTTCATAAAGGAAATGAAAAACGCAAAAAGAAATATTTTGATTTTGGTTGTCGAATTAAATTTGTTAACAAGAGAAAATGTTCCTGAAAGAAACTATTATTTTTACTAACTGACCAATCAAAAGCATCTAACTTTTAGATGAGATATGGATTTTATCTCATAATTCCAAATATTTGTGTTTGAAATAATTTTGAAGTTCATATTCAGAAAATAAACGATTTTATTCAGTTTTTAGATTTAATTTCGGTTAATAGTTCTTAGAATTATGGGGTTTGTTTCATTCGGGCTAATTTCCAAATATGCTGATAAAAGAGTACACAACACGGAGTTTTTGGTTTAAATCAAACACTAAGGGAGACAGAAATCAGATTTCTAGAAATATTTGTGTATTCCCAAGTATTAATAGCCTTGAGAAACGATGATGTTTCTATTATTATTTTTAAATAGATTATGTATACTAAATGACTGACTCATCTAACAAGATTATATCGTAAATCTTTGAAAAAACTGTTAGAGTTGTTAAAATATTTTATATGTTAGAGTTATTAAGATATTTGTAAGTTCACATGGTAATTTTTATTTCATACAGATGGTCCAGCAGTGTTCTAGTGGGCTAAGTCATAGCAGGGATGGCTGAGGAACACGAATCGGAAGAAGGTTATGGGTTGTATTATCTGGCTGCGTTCTTGACCAGTATCATTCAGAAACTGGTTGACCAATGTGTGCTTTAGCAGCGAATTCATCGTTGCAGTTGGTCTGAACACTGGAGGTTTTACCTCCAAATGAAACATATATGTGGGTCAGTTTCCCTCCTGAAAGTGCCCCAGGAGAGCATTCCGCTCTCATATATTAACTAAGTCAGACCTCTACCTTGATACTCCAGATGTCTAAGGAGAAACAGAAGTGACAACCGTTATCTTGAGTCTTAAACTCATGGACTTCAAAAATATACTTGGTCCATTTGACTACTACCACCACTTATGACAACTTTTAACTCTTTCACGCAAATATAAAAAAATGATTTACCAGAAAATAAATGTTGTTATAGTCAAGCAATGACCTTAAATGAAAAAAATTCTAAAAAGCATATTTCAGCTATTTTTTACTATGTAAACTATCGGGAGCAACCTCCCCGAAACTTTCTCGCATATGACTAAAATGGGTGGGAAAAAAATGAACCGTGCTCCAGAAACGTGCAGTATTCCTTAAGGCGGGGAAAACGCTCCAGCGTTCTAGCCTTTTTTCCTCGTGAGGAAAAAACCGAATATGCAATTTAAACGCTTTTTTCTAACCCATTTAAACGAAAATTGGAGACAAATCTACAATTAGGGTTTCAAGACTACATACGAAATTTCATTCATCTAAGTCATTTCTTTTAGAAGTTCTCGTCTTCAAAAGTATACAATTGTACAGACCGACAGACAGTCAATGCTTTGACGGGTTTGGACCAAAATTTTATACGGATTCTTGATGATAAACTGTGTACCAAATTTTATCCATATATCTATTCAAGTTTTTGAGTTATAGTGCGCACATGAACGCTGACAGACAGACTCTTCCCGCGGACGAATTTTGTCCAACATATGACAGAAATATACAAATTATGTGTCAAGATCACATACCAAATTTCATTTCCGTAGCTCTAATAGTTTTCGAGTTATCGTGTTCACAGACAGACATAATTCCAAAATTGTGTTTTTCTTACTCAGGGAGGTTTAAACCGTGGAGATTTGTCAAAACCTCGAGTTCGAATTTTTTGACTATTACAATACTTTCTCTTTGTACACTTCGTATACGGGAAAATAAAAATAGCAAAAATTTCATATATAAAAGCATATTAGAATTAGTTCTTGTTACCTGAGTTCTAAATTATTATTGATTCATCAAAAAAAATTCAAACGCTACTAATTTATAGCCTCTCTTGGACTCTGGAAGAGTAAATAAAAAATGCATACCTTTTACTTTCTTTCTATCACTTGTGGTAAAACTATTTCATGCATGGTTAACGAATTCCAAGTAATTTTCTTTGCCACACAGTAGTTGATCCAAAGGGAGCAATTACCGTCAATGATGATCATCAACTCGGAGATTTCTTTTTGGTTGAATTGAGTTTATTCTTTCTGCTTAGTATCGTTTTTGTATCTTATCTTTAGGTGTATCTTTTCTACTAATGTTCGTACTCTTTATTTTATAGATGAAGTAAAGCAATGAATTAGCTAATTCTTCATCTTTAAAATTATTCTCTCTTGTAAGTATTTACTAGAGATACATATGATTTAGTTCTTTTGATAACATTCTGCGGAAAACGATATGGTATTGTAGTAAAAAATTTTTCTTGTCGATTCTTTCTTCTATTTTAAATACCCGGTTCGAAGATATTCGATTAGCTCATTGAATAGATTTCACATATTTGAATCACAGTTCTTACATTCGAAATAGAAATTCATATATGGAAATTCCATCCTGAGTAATTGATGCAAACACTCATGCTACAACACACACGGTACACTCAATGGGGTTTCATCTAATGGGGGTAAGGTCTAAAATTCTCCAGTATTTTATTAAAAAGTGGTCGGAAAAACTCTCGGAATCTAGTAAAGCATTAAAAATGACAAATAAAAGACAGTGTTATAGTTGATGCTCACTTTGTCACATTTCTATTTCAACAACCTATATTCTCGTTTCTAGAGTCGTAATGTTCATTTTTGGTTTAAGTGAATGAAGATGAATTTTTATCTTTTGAAAGTAACAAGTATACCAAAAATAAATTATATTTAGAAATGGGAACAAACGCACACAAAATACACAAAGACAAGATCAAACTCAGAAAAGAAACAGTGACCCATGCTGAAGGAGTTAAATAAAACCTGCACAGATATCAGTAAATGCTTGGTTAAGTTGGAAGACTCGTCTGACCAGTCCAGAAAAAATCATAGCGATTATTACATTTCTTCTGCAGTGTTGTATATTTTCAATTACATTCTTCTACAAGAAGATTATCCTCGTCATATTTGAAAGGAATTAGAAGCCTTGTTGCTGACTTATCATTGGTGAAGATCTTTTTCAAACACTATAGTTATTTTATTCGTACTATTTAATGTTTGAAACTCGAGAAAACTGTCAGCGAAAATTTTTAGAGTGTGCATAGGATGATTATCATCTCCACAGGAGCAGCTATCATATGTTCTAACAGGTTAAACATGCTTATATTGGTCAATCAAAAAGTAACGCTCCATCTAATGTAGCTAGATAATTGTAAGAACTAGGAAAATGAAACTTTGTAGGAAGAAGAAGTGGTTTTCTACCAAATCGCCTCTAGTAAACATTTCTTTCCTGTTGTTGCAGGTAAGCCACCATGGATGATTAATATGACGCCCTTCTATAATAATCGAATTTTTTTAGGCAGTATCTGAATAAAGGCATTCTGGATCTCCTCGTCGGAAGAACCAAACGTCATTGTTTGCATTTCCGAAATCAGGACGATCATCAATGAGCCTGAAGCTGTCGAATAATGATGACTTTGTTTTCCCTCATTCGAATTTCATCAAAAAAGTCACTAATTGAAGATCCAGTCAATTTAAACATGCACAGAAGTCATCATCTGATCTTTTGATCACAATGAATCTCTAAAACAGCAGGAGTGGATTGATAAGCACGATAAAATCATGAACCGTCGAGTGGGGTGTTCGTTGCTTGAAAAGAGAGAACTCCATCAGCACCAGAATATATTATGCCATGGAATTATTTATCCAGAATATTATCCACTTTCGTTTCAGGTTGCAAGGTTACTCAACAACTTGATGACGACATTCTTTTGGACTCACAGGATGGTGATACTCATAAGCTTTCTCGAGCGTGGAACGACCATTAAAATCAAAGAATGATATTGTTGGTCCTTGGACAAGCTTCAACGTATCTTAAGAAAAAAGACGCAATTTACACGCAACGAACATCAAGTTGCATCACATTAACGCCTCATAATGTGCTGCTCAACTTACAAACCAGAAGATTGATCATCTAGGATGGACATTGGCGCCACAATTCCTATACTGTATCAACCTAGAGGCATCGAATTTCGATCTATTTAGTGGAATGAAGGCTTATATGCACGGAAAACAATTTAGAGACGATAAGGAGCTCATTGCGTATAAAAAATTAGTCTAATGAACAATCTTAAGAGATTTATGAACGCGCATTCTTGCTTTGTAAACAAAGGTGGCTGCAGTGCAGTGAAGTGATGGATTGATGGATATTTGAAATTGATATTTCGTGACATTTCCAAAGAAAATGGGTATTGAGTGATATTTACAAAACAAATGGACATTGAATGAGATTTCCAGAGAAGCAAAGGACCAATGCTTCTACCTACAAAATTTCATTTCGTTGGTGCTTATTATTACAGAGCTACAGTGCACATTGTGCATTACTTTTTGACCGAAATATACCGATATAATCCAAAGACACTGTATATTTTGAATTTTAATTCCTGTTCTCAAAGTCGATGTCCGGTTAAGAATTTGCAGCTTTATATTTGAGAATAATGTCTATGAACATAATGAAATTGCGGTTAATTACGAGTGATATACGCAGAATAACAAATACTTCTATTTTAATTAGTAGGATAGCATATGATGTTTAAACAAATTTTAATTAATTTTCAACTATCCTTTGGTAAAGAAAGATCCATTGATTTAAAAAGGAGATACAATTCTTAATAAAATGAATAAAAATGTTTATAAGCATACTCTTTTTATCATGAAAGATTCTCTTTGAATCACTTGTTATAAAAATGAAGAAAATGTAAACGATGAACTTCTAAGGTAATAGCTTGAATCGTTACAAAAGTAGATTTTTTTTACATATTTTTCTCCAAGATATAAAAGAAAATAAAGTTTGCAATGCTTTCGCTTTATTATTTCATTCAACATCGAAATACGACATTTTTCAATTAATGTACCTTAGTCTTTTCAAAAACAGTTCTTGTGGTAATTAATCATTGGAAAATGTGTAGATGAATTCTGACAGCTGCTGTTTGATTAATTATAACGCTATCAATTTTTTTTTTACACAATGCACTTCTGAAAGCTATTTGGGATTCAGACAACAGCATTAATCCATTAGTAATTAAATTTTAAAATGTAAACTGAATAGCGAATTTTCATCAAGGCTAGGAAAAAAAGAGTTTGAAAAATATTAATATTCCATTGAAATTCTTTAATATTTGGTTTGAGTATTTTTATTATTCTGGTAAGGAATTTAATGAATGTATTTTAAGTTCATTAATAAGAAATTACTCAAATAAGAGACTAATTGAATTGAATTAATTACACTCCAATGCATAATTTATAAGTTTATAATCTCATAAATAATCACATATATCACACATATCACATAAATAATTTATAAGCTTATTTATGTATATTCAACTTTCTCCTTCAAAGAACATAATTAGCCAATTTAAACAATTTTTAATTCAAGACTCATACTAAAAAATGTGTAAAAAGACATTGAAGACACTCATAACTTAACAATGGAGAGATTTCTTTCAAAACGTAATTGGATCTTTTAAGAAACGAAGATTTTTGATTTTTAATAGCTACTCGCGCACATAAATTTTTTTAAACGTGGAACTAATTTCATGTGTAGACTTTTTTATATTTTCAAAACTGGTAGAGAAATATTCAAAAATTCAGACATACCAGGTTTATTGGGTTTCCTTTCCAAACCAGAACCTCACATGATCTTGTTTAACTCAACCCTACAATTTATTAAATTCTTATTCTACATCATTTTAGGTCAATGGATCCCAACCTTTTATTATTCGCGAACCTCTTGATTAGTCTTTTTATTTTTGTTATACCCCCCTAATCACCCCTCAGCGCAAAAAAAGTTTTTATTAATAACAACAATGACTTGGGTTAACTTCAGAGACAAACGACTTTAATGAAATTAACTAATTGTTAGGACTAATTTTTGACCAATATTTTATTCCATTTTTTAAATTAGAATTAGGTCAACGTCAAATCAAGTGAAAACAGCATTTAAATAGTTTTGCATTATTTTATGATCAGAACTAAAAATTACTTTTATTGGATATTAACTCACCCTTCCTTTTTCTTATTTCATGAATAGGCTTTCGGACTCGTACAGTTTACACTTTAATTTTTCATATGAACTTGAGCAAATGAAAGTCTAGAATATTTTTATGTTATGTGTTTTCCGCCATTACCACATCATTTTCGTGTACCTCTAAGTAGTCCCTCACGTACCCTCAGGGAAACGGGTACCACAGGTTGGGAACCTCTGTTTTTGGCAATCGGAGCAAATAAAGACCATTTGTGTCCCAAAAATCGACAATCAGCAAACTTCGTGAATTTTAGAAATCCAATTCAAACAAAATCTTTATAAATTTCAGCAGAATCCTCATTTCTTCATATCATCACTTGTACAATAATGTAGAAGTGAATTCAGTGCATTTTGAGGAATTTCAAATACAGTTATCATCCATAAGAGAAGAAATTGTATATTGAAAATTGCATGTCCAAGGAGGGTTAATACTACTAATATATACCGAGAAAAATATACAGGTTATTATGTATAATCACCGCAGTGATTACATATAACAACCGATTACCCACATTGACCGTAACATATATAAATATATTATATGTGTTTGTACTTATTTACTTGTATATTTAGTCTAGTTCGTGGGCCTCAAATATTTTTTACGCAACAAGTGGTCCGCACAATCAAAAGCTTGAGAACCGCTGTACTAAGAAATTGCCATATTCTCGAAAGAAATACTCATTCTTTCTTTTTAAATTATTTCTTTATCTTTCACTTTTTGGACATTGAATCTGAACCCGCACTGCAATATTCTTCTCCTTTATTATTCTGAAGATCGTCTTGGCTTCTTAAATATAAAAAACTTTCTCTCCCAAGAAAAAAAGAGCAGCAACATTTTCCATATTTGTCGACTAAACTTCCAGAGTAAGTTTAATAGATTATTTCTTAAAAGAAAAACAAAGAGAGAGAGAGTATAAAGAAGAGGCTGTTCCAAAAACTAAAACTAACGCGAACTGTTTAAATTGCCCTCGAATACGGCATCTTTATACTAACTAAATCTGCATACATAAAAGTGGAAAATCTTTCTTAAACCTCCTCACTCTCTAGAATTCTTTTTATGGAAACCATTTTAATTTTTTCTGCAGAGGAAATTCCGAATGGACAAGAAAGAACTTTCAGGTGCCTCGAAATAATGAAATATTCATTCTAGCAGACGACCTTTAAAACGAAGATGTTTATTGCATTTTCTCTTAAGCTCTGGAACACTGCAGGTTCCGTGATAACGGTCTGGGAAGCTTGATGGTAATTGGAATGCTTTTTTTTCACTCTGTTGATCTTTCTGGTATTTTTAACCGAAAGTTTAAAATTTACCAAGTGTTTTCCAGCATTTTAAGGGCTCTAATTTCGTGCAACTTCTGACATTTTATAAGGCAAAGTGAAGAGTTTATGATGCATATCTTTTTTGCATGCAATGTTTATTCACTGGCACATAGAAAGGTATTTACAAAACCGAGGACATGAAGCAAAATTTATGCGGCATACAAAACTTGACAGCCTGCTTAAATGCAGAAGAATTTGATGCTACCTCTCTTTCGCACAGAGTATCATATTATCGAATTCATCTTAAAAATTTGATTTGAGAAATGTTAACATATGTACATTTGTTGAAAAGTATGCTAATAAAAGTAATAATAATAAAAAAACTACAATCTAGCATTTCCTCATCCTATGTAGATACCATATTGTGTTTTAAATATTTTATGTTATTATTACAGAATGCATTGTTTAACTTACCGTTAAACTTTTATACTTTACGTTTTTACTTTTAACTAACATACGGACGAGTTTTCTATTTTATTTATTTGGGGTAATGTTGAACTTCCATGCCCAAGGCCGATCTCCGGTGTAATGATTCTTCAAAGGGAAACCGGAAGTAGATCCTAGGCACGGAAGTTCTGTATATCTAAGATAAACAAAACAAAACTCGTCCATAGGCTAAAAATACACAAAATGATTTCACGATTCATAAATGAACTCCCGCGGTAAATATTTTTACAAAAATCTCAAACACTCTTTCAATGCAATTATTATATTAAAAAGGAAATATACGTATTTACTAAAGGTTGGAGTTTACTTAAGATAAAACAACAGGGATTAACAATATGAGTCATGCTGAGGATTGTAATTGTCATTCCAAATAATATATTTCAATCATTTTACATCTTTTCAAGCTCTAAAATTAAACAATTTTTTTAACAATAATAATAGCTGGGAGTACTTACGTTTACAGTAAGGAGGAATTAAAGTCTAATGATATCAGACATTCCAAAGTTGTCAACTATATTAAAATGTGGGTATTTTGTATCTTCACGCCTAGCATATACAGATCTCATTACCTCAATCTAATATTCAGATTCTCTACCCCCTTTTCACCACAACCTTACCCCCCCTACTGATATAGTCTGGTCCATTCAACCAATCAAAAGGCGTCACATGGCAGTTCCATTCGATATCATCACGCGGATCAAATGCTAAATTAATTGTTAACCGGTGTTCCATCGAACGAGGATAATGTGATCGGATGTCAAAATCTCAGAGAATTGGAGTGTCGAGATGAAGTTGGTTGAGTAAATGTCTAGTTTGTAACGAGAAATAACCCAAGCTTCATTTCATGTGGCAGTTGACAGAACTATAAATAGCATATCAGCTGCTATTGTTAGGTTAACAACGTTAGAAAACTTGTTAAAAATTTTTTTCGAAAATTAGTCGATCTGTATTCAGCTATTGAGAAAGTTAATTTATATAAGTTAAAAAAAGAATAAAAGATCTATTTATGCAGTGGAGATAATGGAAAAAGCATTTATACACGAGAAATATATTTTACAATAGTATTACGTGTCTTAATTAGCATATATATTTTCTTCCATTAGTTGTAATTAGATTAGCAGTATTAATGTTATTATGAGACGTATTGTCAAGGGTGGTGCCATGGAGGTGTCCGGGAGCCAGGATGATATATTTCATGCCGAAGAAGTCGGGCATAAAATTATGAAAAGCAGAAGCTATAGCGTTTGAGCAGGGCAGAGCATAAAGGCAGACCAAGAATGCAAAAAAGGCATTTTTATTATAAAGTCAATCATCAAGCTCAACTCGAGACATCTTACCTCGCAGGGTATCCGGACAGACAGTTCGTCAGAGCAGAAACAGAATGTAGATACAGAATATACAAGAGCAACACACATACACACAAATATATACAATACTGCAAGTGGTAAATAATACAGCAAAAAGAAAGGCACCAATCACAGAACTCATCGAACATCATCAAAATCTGCATGAGTTCACTGAATTTGAACCGGATTACAAAGAATCGTGAGACAGTATGCAGCAGGATTGTATCACAGGACCCCCCTGTCGGGGATGCTATGCCTCTCGTCGGGGCAAAGTTTTGTACACCGTTCACGCAACGCGCTATTCAACTAGTAGATAAATAAAGATCTGACGAAAATTTGAAAGAGTCATCATTACGCCCCTCCCCTAGTACAGCAGGTCGTTTCCCAGTTGGGGAAATCCTGCCCACGGACTTTAACGCCACTCCTGCGTATTTTCCTTATGAATGACACTGGTGATGCCCCTGTAGAACTTTGCCTCCACGTACTGTATAGTACAATTCTTGCACCAGAGAATCATTAGAACTTCATTCTCCTCGTGTAGCTGATCTGTGGAACATGTAATCCCTTTTTAGATAATCTTACTGCTCTGTCCCAATATATCACCACATGCTTTCTTGCTAAAGCAGAGAAGACTGGGATTAATAACAGTATAGATGGCCGAAGAGTGAGATAAATCTTGTCTTTGAAAGGCTTGAAAAATAAGAGTACTATTTATTGCTTCTTCTTTAAAATTTCATTTTTGAGACGGTACTTTACGTATCACCTAGCCCAAAATCCAAAGGAAAATAAACCTTAGAAAATATTTCTGAAAATGAAGTAAATGTTTCATTTTCTCTGCAAATAATATAGGAATCATTTGCCAGGTGAAGATGTAAATTATCTTAAAAATAATCCATATCAAACAGATTTCTTATCCATTTATCTCTATCTCTATCTCTACTAATAAAAAGGGGAATGTGTGTGTCAGCGTGTCTGTGTGTTGGGCCTCTATAGGGCAGAGCTCTAGACCTAGATCTACGAGATTTGGCACAAACATACTTAGAAGGGTAGAAATGTGCACCACAGATCCCCTTTTTTGAAATTTTAATTAAAATTTTAATTAATTTAAAATTTAGCTCAATTTTGGAGTTTTTCCTCAATAACTTCCGAAAATATTATAACTCAAAAATCATTTTTACGCAATCTAGAAACGCAACGGATTACATTTTCAATGATATCAATTAAGTTACCGTACAAATTTTACTCTAATTTTAATAAATTTAAAAACTATTTTTTTGAATAATTTACAACAATTTGTTTCCTTGTTGCAACTCAATTCAAACCGTTTTCAATGTTTAAACAAACATTTATTTGTGTCTTTTCTATCATTGTTGAAAGCTAAGATAATATCTTAATAATTAATGCTATATTTTAAGCAGAATATTTTAATCCAGCTAACATGCGACTGGAAGTGAAATGTGGCGCGCCATTTTAAAGTTAAAATCAAATGCATATTTTTCAAGAGGAATAAAAGTGAAGTTGATGCCGAGAGTGTGCAATTTTTTGTTGCATGACACAACCAGTCACTTGACTCTATTGTGGACTTTCAGATAGACAACAAATAGAACAGGTGAAAAGCTACTGAAAGAACATGGGTTAAATGTCTATCCCGATTTGAAAGTTAAAATTGTTAATGGAACAATGAATATCAAATTATGCATAAGAGATTCAATTGAAATTATATTCCCGGCGAACAAGCTGGTCTCCGCAGGCGCCTAGTTCTTACTATCTTGAGGACTTCCTGTAAAGATTTCTCAGAAAAATTGATCAAATAAAAGAAGAAAGCAAAATCCAATTAGATATTTTCTTAGCTTTCAACAATGGGAGAGAAACACCAAATTAATTATTTGTTTAAACAATTACAACAGCTTTAAATACGTTGCAACAATGAAAAATTTTGTTGTAAATTATGGCAAAAAATATTTTTAAAAGGTTATTAAAATTAGAGAAAAATATCGTACGAAAACTTAATTGATCTCATTGAAAATGTAATTTTTTTAAATTTTCAGATGGTGTCAAAATAATTTTGTGCTGTAATATTTTCGAAAGTTATTAAGGAAAAACGCCAAAATTTTTCTTAATTTTTAATTAATTAAAATTTCAAAACAACGTCTCCGAGATGCACATTCCCACCCAACAAATTAGGACTCCTTCTCTAGGTATAGCGGTCTGTCCTGTAGAGCGCCAACACACACAACATTCTCCTTTATTATTAGTACAGATGACGTGATTAATTTTAAAAATGAAATTTCATGATAGTTATACAAAAAAAACTGTTATTGTTCCGTATAACCATATGTTCGAAGCGAAGTTTCTAGACAGAACAAAAAATTTAAAGCATGAATAAAGGCATATCTTCCCTTTTGTTTATCCATAGTCATTTTCTTTTGCCATAGGATATATAAAACTTATCTTAAAGTGATATATGAGAAATACAGTTTAAAAAGTATATATATTATTATAAAGAAAATGTGAGTATTTTTTAAGTCTTATGTGTGACACACCTTTTTTTATATCCATCTCTACTAAAAATAACGGAGAATGTGTGTGTCTGTGTGTTGGTCCTCTACAGGGCACACCGCTAGAACTAGTGCTTTGAGATTTCGCACAAACATACTTCGAAAGTTGGGAATGAGAACCTCGGAATCCTTTCTTGTATTTTAATTAATTAAAAAAAGGCAAAATTTCGGTGTTCTTTTTATTTCGGTATTGCTTTTATAAATTTCGGCTTTTTAAAAATAAATTTTGAATATATTACAGCACACAAATTATTTTTTACACAATCTCAAAGTGCAAAAAATTACCTTTTCAATTATATTAATTAAATTGCCGTACATTTTTTTCTCTGATTTTAATAATTTTTTAAATATATTTTTTGGCATAATTTACAACAACACTTTTTATTGTTGCAACGC
Organism: Araneus ventricosus; assembly: GCA_013235015.1. Lineage (NCBI taxonomy): Eukaryota > Metazoa > Arthropoda > Arachnida > Araneae > Araneidae > Araneus > Araneus ventricosus. The sequence goes on along the minus strand of BGPR01000012.1, from coordinate 584,882 downwards.
AATTCAAATCGTTTTGAATGCTTAAACAAATATTTAATTGCGAATTTCTCTTGCATTGTTGAAAGTTGAAGTAATATCGTAATACATTTTGCTTTATCGAAATATTTTGCAATCTGCAGACCAAGTTCTGAGATATTACATATATTGAGAAATATATCCAGTGGTTGCTATGTTTTTATTCTTTTTTTCAGCATGTTTTAATCCAGCTAACATGTAGCTGGTAATAAAATGAAGGTGGCAACTTGCAATTAGATGCTACATGACATAGTCAATTATTTGACTCCATTAGGGACATTTATGAAAATAATGAACAGAAGAGGTCCAAGGCCACTAAATGAACACGGGTTAAACATCTGCGGAAATCTGAAGCTTAAAATAATTCGTTAAAGGAACCATGAGTATAAAATGGTGCAAGATTTAATTGAAATATATTCCCGGCGAACAATCTGGTAACCGAAGGCGGCTAGTATTATATAAATACATTACCATTCCGAGGAATATTTATGAATATACGTTAAATAAAAAATATTTAATCTGTTGTTTCTTCTTATTTCGAATTCCGTTGCAATGGAATATTTGATCAATTATTCTAACGAGTTCACGATTAAAACATTCTTTATAACGATTCGAAATTAAAATATTTTTGCTGTCCTACAGCCATTCGATATTTTCAATAAATTAATGAAGTATGAAATCTTTCGCAATTCGCAATACATTCTTTAAAACTTTGATACAGTTCACTTGTCTTCGTATACAAAGAAAAAAAAATGTCCATATCCCACCTTTCTTATTTTCAGCCAGTGGTCCAGACCAAACGCTATAGGCTTCTGATTTAAACACCCTTGCCGAATGCTTCTGCAACATTGGAATCCATCATCGCAGCTGGAATCCTGTTAATATATACACCAATACCTCCTTGATAAGTTCCATGCTCACAGCGCAGTAACCTGTGATACACATAAAGAAACGTGTGAGAGGAAACAACGAAGAAGAGAAATACCACGATCTCATTGGCTTGCAAAAGCTGCCAGCACCAGACGTTGTCTCATGAATTAGGCATTTCCCATACAAAAGAAGAGCTTTCATCCAGGAAAAAGGTTTGTGGAAGAGGGGGATCTCATTATGTTTCCGACAGTGGCAACTGAAACTCTGTTTTGTGGAGTTGACGGTAAAAAGACATTCGATTTTATTTGTCCTCGATTGTGTTCTTTATTATTGTAGATGGCTGATAGCTATTCGGGAAAGAATCTGGTGTCGAAAAGTTCTCGAGAATGAAATGGAAATTCTAGTGCTTTGACGTGAGGGCTTCCAACTCAGTAACAGAGGAATTGTATTTACTTGTTCAATCATCAGCGTTAGAATATTCTGTAGAGATTTCTGTTGCGATTGCCGCAAAACTGCATTTTTAATATTCGTTTTCTAGAAGACATTATAATATAATATAGTAATAAACTTTAGATCACACACATGTTCCCATGAATTCCCTAATTTTGGGAATTATTTTTTCTGTATAATGAAGTAATGATTCTGTTCTTTCTTCAGTACAGTATAAGTCACTGAAGGAAAACACATGATATAAAATTGAGAAATTCTTTGTCAGAAGACTCATAATTCAATATTAAGAAAGCAGTACCTTTACAGTTACTCCTTCGAAACATCTTTGATCCCATTGATGGTAAAGAAAACAACTTCGTCAATTGTGTTTTAAAAGGAATTCTAACATATTTTATCTAATAAAGACAACAGGGAAACACTAGTAATCAATTTTCAGTAAGTAAGCTTTTTATTTCTAGTATGTTCAAGCTATTGTGAACTATAGGGATAATAGTGATTAATATTATTTCACAATATATAGATGCAAAATCATGTTAAAAATGCATGAAAAACATATTCAGTACTGTCGTATGCTGATATTATGCTGTATACATTTTCTTTCTAGTAAATTGAAATCTTCACTTTTATCAAGCATTTCTTATATTTCGCTATATGTATTAAAAAATACTTGTTCATTTTCAGGATACTATGTACCTCAGACAGAATTCTATGCATATAACAAGATTTATAATTGCAAAAATACTCCTGAATTCAAATGAGGAATGCAATAATTTTCCCACTTTCTCTTTAACAAGATCTATGAAACTCGTGATGGTTTTCTTCTGAGCTGCTACGGATATATAAAACCCTTTGTCTCCTCAGATAAACATTGCACATATATATTGTTACGAAAATCGCTCAGAATGTGTACGATGAAAATAGTCCAACAAGCAGGACACTGAGAAAGACGCTTTATTAAAGAATATTCCGGAAAACACAAATCACATGTAACAGGAAGAACAGCATCCGCACAAATTAGCAATACAAACAAACAGCAAACGACCATTAATAGCAGCACTTTCAATACCGCTCGGTGTCTATCAGCTTACTAACTCGCACTGAGGATAAACTCCAAAGAGCGATTCCAGAGGCGTTTTCACTCCAAACATGATTCAAGTCGGCCAAACACGTTCCCAGTCTATCCATACTGTAGCGTATTTAAAGTCGTCCTGATAGCATGTGACGTCACTTTGAAATCTCTGGAGAAATCCGGATCTAGGCTCCTATGAGAGATATCGCGAAAATTCTGTCATTTTTTAGTATCTTCGTTCTGTCGCCAAAGTCGCCAAATTTGTCGCTAAAATGGTCGCCAAGATCGGGGGTCATTGATGACCTCTCTCGATAGTTAGTAAGAATCTCTACAAATGTATCTTCCCAACCATAAAAATACTATTTCTGAGAAGCGACATTTCATGTTCATAACCATATTTGCATTAAGCTTTAATTTTTACATTATAGGTTCAATAAATTTAAAATGTCCCCTTAATACAGCTATTTTAATAGAGAATTCTCGCTACGCAACTACACATTTTTCAGCTCAGAATCAAAATGTTGAATTAATGATTATATAAAGATTTAATGCGAAAATTTGAAAATCCATTGTTCATTCACAGATTTCTCTAATCTTTATTTCGTAAAATTACAAACACGATTTCTACAATCAAAAAAAGTTTCCGCATATCATTTTTGTTTAACCAATTTATCTTTTTGCTTTCAATCATTGTTTCACTATGTATGGTGCAGATTTGCCTTCTTGCCTTCATGGATGTGAGAGAAAATCGTTATGAAGAAATGCCTAATTTAGATTCGGATGGTGGACAACCTCGCTACTTGCTTAAAATACATAGACAGTAACTTATTCATTATCCATTTGAGCAAAAATTGTTGTACTAATACAGTGCACAGGAGGGTGCTATTTCCCTTCTCCCTATTATTTTTGAGAAACAACGATTTATTATAAGTTTATATTATGACGAAATACTTAAGTTATTTGAAAATATTAAAGTTGAAATAATAAAAATACATCTAATTATTAATGGACATCCAGTCAGATACTTTTAGATACGGATAATATTTAGGAAAGAATTTGGAAATATAGCTCAAAAGGTAAGATAAAAAAATAGATTATCAAAGTCTATTTTTTATCTTATTTACATCTTACCTACCTAACAAGTGGATGGGATTTTCAATGCAGTTTGTGGAAAAAGTCAAATGTTCATGATAAAAAAAACTTGTATCGGGCACTTTCAACGCGTATTTTGCAGTATTTTTTTTAACTCACATCCTTTATAGAAGAACGTATCGCCGAAGATAATTTTGGTATGTGTCAATTCCAGTAGTGCCATGAAATCAATTTCCTTTAGAAATTTCCTAACTTCTTCTACTATTAAACGAAAATCCAAAGTTTTTGGCTCAGAAATGTCTTTATTAGTAGGTTACTTAGAATTATGTATGGATCAGAAAATTTATAGGAAAAGAAAATTTAAATGAAACTATTAAGAGGAAATACAAAGTATTTTGGCTCAACACTGTCTTTTTTAATAGATTACTTAGAATTATGTACGTGCAAGAAAATTTAAAGTAAATTAAAAGTTATATTTTGTTTTCATATCCTTATGCTATTTCATTGCTTGTTTTAGATTTATTTTAAATAGGATTTTTAAATATTTTTAACATGATGAATTTAAAATTGGAAACCATATTTATCAATAAATACAGTTAGTCATTTAAAATGCTTTCATTAATATATTAAGCATTGATTTTTTTATTCAATTTTAAAAAGATTCGGTAACAGTATCGCTTGAAATTATTTTATTGCTTTTCGTCACTCAAGACAGATATAGTTTCTAAAATTAGAACCATTTTATGCATTATGAATAAAAATACTATTAGAGATTAAAGTTTTTCTGAAATAAATTTTTTTAAACGTAATCTTTGGAACTATACAAATTTAAGCTATGTCACGTTCAAATTACTCGCCTTCTGCTTTTACACCGTTGTCTCTACGTTCTTACAATTGATGAGGAAAACAACCCTTTGGTTCATATCTGAAAGTTTCACCAGTTGTCATTTCCTGAATAACTCTCAACGGCATTTTAAATCTGGGATATAGGTAAAACTCTGCTGGCAGTGATATTATTCTTTGCAAGGTAATTCTTGACTATAATCAAAACATGGGTGGGTGTTTGCGTTTTATTCGACGAATTGAGCGGACTGTATTGATTATTTAAATAAATAATTTATTTACGTATATACAGGTTTACTTCCACTATATACAGGTTTAATTCCAATATATGTGGCCTGATGACATAAAGTGGTTTTTCTCATGCAAAAGAGCTAGATGAGATGCGTACAATAGTAAGAAAATTGAACATGTACTGCGAAATTGTACACGTACTAATGCTTTGAAACACTAATAATATCTGGAACTTGTAGAAACTGTGATGTTCCACATTATCTAATACGTTACTCACGGTAGAGTATATATGCGTTTCAATATGTGATTAAAAATATGATATGAAAATACATGAGAGAGCTGCAGTGTTCAAACCACATGCAGACATGAAATACAGACAACTTCTACCAACTCCGACAGAGATGCAAGACGGAAGATGGCGGCGTCAAAGGGTTGCTATAAGTTAAAAAAGGAAGCCAAACTAGCAACTGACGCGAACAGTGTGGTTACTGTCATGTAGTAAATCCGCTCGTTTCCGGCCATAATCCTGAAGATATCTTTTCGTTAAAGACGTCAAATGATGTAAATAAAGTTCTTTTTTCATAGTGCAGCTCTGTTGGGGGGGATTTATACCGAAAAAATATTTGTAACCAAAAATTACCTAAAAGTTGTGTAAATTCCACGTGTCTTTTATTCATCTTCAAAATTTGAGCTTTTGATGGAAAATTTCATTACTTCTGGGAGTTTCATTGTCTAATTTTCTAAATATTGTCTAATTTGATGTGTATCATTCCTCAGTATTATAGCAGTAGAGATTATAACGAAACCATCTAACTGTAATTATCTAAAGAAGGTAAATATCTGATATTAAAAAACTTATTGAATGAAGGTTATCTTCCTTTGTCTAATCCTGGAGTTAATACCAGCAGAGACATCTAAATGTGGAGTTACACTGCACCTTATGGATTTCAGAGCCGTCCAATGGATATCTAATGTGGGACCTTTGCAAACGCGTCTGTAATCTCAGCTACAGCTTATCATTAGAAACGGCAGTGATTACATTGTCTTTCCCATCCTCCTGATCAGTGCCTTGAGCGACCCCCGTCTATTAGCTGATGGACGAATAGGGTGCTCAGAAGCTGCCTTGAATATCCCGGACTGGTTCGATAGACGGCTGCTGACTAATTAATTGCACGGATTCTCAGGCTTGATAGAGAAGCTGACAGCGGAGTATATCAGTTATTGCGAAATTATCTGAGATCGTTCTCATTGGAACTGAGCATTTCGATTAATACGTCTAGCATATAAGCATGGATACGAAGTTCACGTTTGGCTACGAAATAATTGTTACATGTTTACAGTATCTCGCCAGATCTTCGCCGTGCGAATTATATAATAATTAGTTTAGTGATACTAATTTGTAAAATGAGATTCAGTTAGAAATTTAGTAAGCGCAAAATGATTATCGATTTTTTGTTATGAATATGATCCAGATCAAGATGTTGGTGAAAACAAAGAATAGTTTTTTCGAAGTGAGCAGAGCAGAAGTATTCTTGCATTTAAATTTTTAAACTGCTGAAATCACAAATCGCTTACAATGGTAAATAATTGCGCACTGGTATTTCTAAAATATAGCTACATCAATATTTGTGTCCAAGCCTAAACTTAACACGTAAAATTTTCATATTTATAAATAAAATTAAAAAAAAATTTTTAAATTGGATTTTTTTAAATAAAGGATAAGTTTTATGGCTTTATAGTTATGAAAGAATGCTTGATGTTATTATGTTATGTTAGATTCCAAAACTGAATGCAATTTTATTCTATAGCATAAAATGTTCTTCAGCATAAAATGTTCACTAGAATCAAAATTTTTCCTTTTTTCCATTGTCATTCTACATAATTTCCGAAAGACAGAATAAATTATTCTTTCATTGAAAGTTAAATCAGAAGTTGTAATTCATAAACCCTTCAGCGAATTTAAAATTGGAATAGAAGCAATGTTTTATTGACTGTACCGAAAACTGTTAAAATTCAAAAGGTGGTCTGTCATTACTCTTCACAAATAATTAGCTGTCAAAAAAATAAGCTAAGTAGCTTCAATATTTAAATCCATTTGATTTATCAGAGTCTAAAAGCGTTTATTTATTCTTTTAGATGCAAAGTGATCATTTTCAGTGCTGTGACAATGACTCTAAATGTATCTGGCTATTATAATTTATTCATTACAAGTGAACAATGATCCTGCTGGCATTTTATTTCATTTATTGAGGTTTTAACAGAAACTATTAAAATGTGTTGCAGTAATAAAATACTGATAGTGGTATTAGGCCACTTGAACAACAGTAAAATAAATTTAATTTCTTATTATGTTTGTAAAATTTTCTAATTTTAAAAACTGAAATATTATTATATTAATTTATACAATTCATTTTATTCTAGAATTTAATTATAGAATAATGTTATTTTCCCAACAAACTTGAATCACATCCTCTTAAAATATGAAATAATGTGGATTTGCACAAAGATTGATCATTATAATTTATTATAAACAATTTATTATTCCAGTGGGTAAAAACATTGACTGCTATAATTCATCTTTTATTAACAACGAAATAACTATTTTTGTTTTCTGTAACAAAAGAAAACCAGTCAGGAATCTTTTCGTGGGTTTCTTTCATTTTTGTTTGGAAAAATGCTTCAATTTTTGTAACAGCTGTGCGATAATGCCATTTAATCTGCCGTAAATATTACCTGCTGTATAACGATATAATTTATTTTAGAATATCAGAGAAAATAAAAAGTAAATATACGATATAGCATCGTATTATTTTAAAATCTATATATCACTTTTTTATTAATCTAGAAATTGTCTTAAAAATTTTGAACGAGGTGATTTGACGATTTACTGCATGTAGAAAAACTAAAAAAAATGCTTGGTTGAACAAAGTTTCAGTTTTTGATGCTCCTAAATTCCGCGATTCAAAATTACAAGGTCCATCACGAAACAGATCTCTTGTTGCTTCAAAACGGGGATTTAATATAACTAAAATAAACTTGCTGTCGTTCTTCGGAACTGCCAGTGGCTCCAAATTGGTATGTCCGCAAGGAAAAGTCAAATTATTATTAATTATTTACTCTTATCAGGGGAGAAATACATCAGTGAGTTTACAAAATTGATTTTTGTCGTAAATATTTTTTTTTTTTGCAAAAGCTTGATACCCGTTACCAGATCAACAGACAGAAATGCATAATTTTATTATTAAATTTACATAGATACTATTTCACTACACAACGAATCAGTTAAAATAAATAAATAGCCTTTAAATTTAAGAATTTTAATTTTCAATATCACCAAATTAAAAAAAAACTAAATATTCTAACAGCGTATCATTTATTTTATTTCTTTTAAAAGAGATTCTTTCATCATTATTGCTTTATAAAGGCTACATATTTCACTCGATTCTGTTTACATTCTACAAATCAAATACAGCGCAAACTGAATCAATTGTTTTCCTACAGAGAATGCAATAAAATTGTGAAACGCAGTTTGATCCATTGTTAAAGTACTGAAGCTAAAGACTTTTAATTCGAAAGAATGAATATAATCTTTTAGAATTTATATGTTCACATTCATTTGAACAATAAAATTGTTTTGTTTATTGTTCCCAAAATGGATTGTTTAGCAATAGCAATAATAGACTACTTAACAAACCTCGATAAATTTCGATGCAGTGACGAAAATGTTGCTTTTATTCCAATTTAAATTCGCTTCGGAATGTACATAAATAGAAGCTGTCCATTTACCGTCACGTCAAAGAATTATTTATTCTATAGTTTGGAAATTATATGGAATAGCAACTAAGAAAAATATAATTTAGACTTAAATTTGATGTGGAAGGATTATTTGGAGAATAAAATTTCAATCATTGTACAAATGTAAACAGAGATTAAATTGCAGCGGACATTATTTATAAAATTAAAAGATTTCTCTTACTTGATTATTATTTGAATAAATTAACTTGAAAATACTAGAAATGGAGCATTTTAATTCAGTAATTTAAAAGGATTGATCCTTGAAGTTTACTTGGGGCCACAAAAATTTTTCTAATTATGTATAAACATTAAGAGTAAAAAAACTCATTGTTATGATCATTTTTGAATCTGAGTCGTTTCAAAATATTGCGTACTGTGATAGTTATACACTATTTGCTTTTGAAAGTCATTTCCTTTGTTTCCATCAAATATTTTAATATATATTTTTATTCAAGATTAGCTTTTAAGTAGTTTATGAAACAGAACTATTCTATTAACAGTCAAAGTTTAATGAATATTTAAGAAAATAGTTACTGTTAGAAAAATTTACAGCAATCAATCATGTTAAAGAGACAGATGAATAAATTAAGAAATTCAATTTTTATCAATAGAATTTTCTGAATTTCTGCTCAGCAATTTAAAGTGAGCACATAATTTTACCTCCCCCATGCACTGGTACACTTTACCCTTTTTGAGATAATCTGTCGATTATTAAACTTTGAGTTTTCAGCAATTCGAAGTTTTCAATTGAGCAAACTTTTTATTAATTGCATTTTTTTCTTTACAGTATGTACTTATTTAATATTTCCCAAATTATTTTACAATAAGATTGTGCCATTTATCAATTAGGGTACTCTTGTTGTGATGAAAATATTTTTGCTACACTGTCGTGCAAAAGGGCAACAAAAATATAAATAATTACTTCTGTTACATATGAAGCTAATTTAGTGAAAGTTAAATATATTTTCTTAAAGCGTCAACAGTTCTACTTATTTATACTCAGATATCAGTTTTATGAAAAAAAATTATTAAAAAACAGTCTCATTTGAAATACATGTTACAGTATTTCTCTAGCATATTCTTGAAGAATTTTATACACTCGTGCTGTAATAGCCACTTGGCATTAAATGTGCGCTTCCAAGAACACTATGAGATTGTCTAATTAGTGGCATTATACAAATAATTCCGGTTTCTAATAAAGAACGTTTCCGAAATACAAATCAAGGATTATAAAGTATCAAATATAGTGTTAATTATATTCCGTTTGAAATGTACTCTTGAGAAAGTTTCCACCAGATTCAATTTCAAAACCATAATCAACATCTAAACATAGCGCTTGAGCTGGAATCCTTTCCTTCAAGCTTCCACTTCACACACACAGAAGGCTATTTAATCTCTGCTCATTTAACATGCATCAGGTAAGCCTATATGGTGGATATGTGTAGAATCCAGTCTCGAACTAGCAACCCTCCTGGTCCGGAATTGATACACCTCACTGTGGTATTTTCTTTATTGAAATAACAGTTTTATTAAATACACAGTGGAATATAAACCATAAAAAATGCTTTTAATGAGTATAAAATAAAATTCTAAAAATATCATTTTGTCCTTAAAATTCAATTTTTACTTTCTATCTTCGTCTTTGCAAACTATTGCAACCCCCCCAAATTTAATTTTAATTAGATAAAATAGAGAAAATTATATGCCTGTGTGAATAATATTTTAACACTCTTTGTAAAAGAATAACGTTACAACAAGATGTTCAACATCATCTTTTAACAAATTCAAATCATGATTTTGCATAACTACCTGAAATTTAATCCATTAGGCTGCTCAAATGACGATCAGAAATTTTTCACATAGCTTCAAAATCGGCTGGTCTAAATTCCAAAGGCATTAATTCCGAAAATTCTGTCGCCATTAAAAAAGCCTAAAATTTTTTTTACCTTGAAAATTCAATATTAATTTTTTTACACTGTATTTACAAATTAGACTTTAATCGTATTTTTATTAATTAACTTTACTTTCCAGATCATCACTGTTAGATTGCAAAAATTGCATCTACATCTTTTTTCGGTTTTGTCAGTATTTTAATTATTTAATTCTTCGCCACCAAAGTTTCTTTCATCTCTTGTGGCATCTTTGACAATTTTTGAAATTCAAACGATAATTTTAGCCATTTCATTTAATTTCTAAATTTTTCTTAATTATTTACTTTGTATTCGATTTAAATAGTATTTGTCTTAACTTTTGTTGCTGTTTCCATTAATTTATCAACTTTATTAATTTTTTACTCAAATTTTTCTACGGGACTATTTCCTCGCCATCTTGTTGCGGATGAATTTAGATGTTATTTGTTCTGGCGTTTCACTGGATTCATTTTCCTTTGTCTGAATTAGATTGCCTTTTTACATTGAAAGTAACCGACGCACGTCTGGAGGTTCTCGAGACCGTTGGGATTTTGAATTCCTTCGGTTCTCGGCCTCTCAGACGTGCTGAAGAATTTTTTAGAATGATCACGTAAGAGGAAATGAAGTAAAGATAAAGAAAACTGAGATTTCAATAATATCTTTTAAAAAATGGTTTTGTGCGTTCTCCAACGAAGTTTCAAGACCAGCGTTTGAAGTTCTCGTCTATGTTGAAGGATAACAGTATGTCCCAAATCCAATGTTCTGGGTTAACGCAGAAAGAAAGTGAGTGTGGTTTAAAATGTAGAAACTGCAATTGATCACAGATTGTGAATGACAAGGCGGTAAAATCCGCACTTTCATCAGTATAGTCATAAAAAGTAATCGCTAAACTATTGGTGATATGTGTGGCAGTTTATTTCTGCATAAAAAGTGATCTTTGGTGATGTGTGTGGCGGTTTATTTCTACATTTTTCAATTATGAGAGTCATTAAGGAGTGACTTCTGTAAGATTGGTGTGGCGGTGTAATCTGTTTCTTCAACAATGTGTTTCAAGTTATCTGATTTATCAAAAAGGCAGTAGCCTGACAACCACAACAAAAATAACGAAATGTGTGAGAGCTCTCGTTTACTCCAATTTTTCATTTTCAGTATATTGTGTGTTTTTCAAAGTCGGCAAATGATATTTTCATATGAATGTGTAGCTACATTTATCATTTATTTGTATTTTTATATTGAATATGTGCATCCAAAATACTATTAATTCATATTATGGCAGTAATACTTAAATTAATCATTTATTAATAAAAAGTATTTAAACTTAATAACCTGATTTAGTTTCAATTTCTCTAATTTGATATCACAACTAGCATTGTACTACCACTGTATGCAAAATGATTTAATTTAGTAGCTAGGTTTTTGAGGTCTGCAAAGGTAGGTGATTTATATGAGTATAGCTTGAATTGCTTATTATTGTGTTATATATTTCAGTATCCAGAATTGATTTAATAATTGATATCTATATATATAATAAACTAAAATTTAACATTGGGTACCTACTTTGCTTGAACGTTTTATAAAAATCCTAGCTACCCCATCCAATAATCACCACCAAATTTAAAATTTTAAAAGACAGGAAAGGTCATGTGGACGTTTTAATTTGGTTCTAACGCTATTTTTAATAGAACAGAGTCTCACCAAAATGTTCAACAAAATCTAGATTCAAAACTTATCTGATGCTTTTGCATAGTTGATTAACTTGAAACTTAATCCCTTATGCAGCTGAAAAGTTGAGAAATGTATCATTGGTTCTGTTACCAATTTTTTATGGAGCTTCAGATTCGGCTGGTCTAAATTCCAAAAGCCTTAATTCCGAAACGTCTGTCGTCAATAATAATTGTGCAAAGAAATATAAATCGAACTGTCTAGAATCAGATAAACCAATCAATACCGACGACCTCAATTACAGATTTTAGTTATCATCCTTAATTGCCTATTAGAGTTTAGGGAATCGAGAAAATGGTTTGCATATTAAATCAACTTTTTCAGGATCATCTTCCTGTAATTATTATTCAAATTAGGTATGTGAATGATGATCATGTAAAGCAAAAAGGTGAACTTTCAGGTCATTGGGAAGAATAGTTTTGCGATATTAATTAACGTGTTTTCAAAAATTGATGGAAATAATGAAGAAACGGATGGGAAAACAGTTGCGTAATTAATTATGATAGTCGCAGCTCATCTTTACCAGTTGTGTTTTTCCACTACTGCAACAGACTGAAATAAAGGCACTCGAATTCGTGCTAATATAGAAAAAAGGGAAGAGTACAATATGAAAGAAGTAGAAATGATGCTTTTAAATATGAAAGAATATGAAAAGACTGGGTGCCAATATGGTACAATTAATTTAATTAAAATTTAAAAACAATTTAATTTGAATTTCAATTAATTAAAAATTAAGCAAAATTACGGCCCTTTTTGTTTAATAACTTCCGAAAATATTTGAGCACAAAAACCATTTTTTTGCCATCTGGAAGTGCAAAAAATTACCTTTTTAATGATATCAATTAAGTTGCCGTAGAAGTTTTTTCTAATTTTAATAACCTTTTAAAAATATTTTCTGGCATAATTTACAACAATACTTTTCATTGGTGCAATGCATTTCAAACCGTTTTCATTGTTTAAACAAATATTTAATTGCGTGTTTATCTACCATTGTTGAAACCTAAGAAAATATCTTACTGGAATTTACTTTCTTCTTTTATTTGATGAATTTTTCTGTGAAATCTGTAAAGGAAGTCTTCAAGATAGTTAGTATATAATGAAATAATCCAGTAAACTGAAAGATTATGCTATGTTTTAATCCTTTCATCAGCGTGTTTAAAGTCAAGTAGCATGCTGCTGGACTTAAAATATGCCTACCCAATTTAATGGCGAAATCAAATGCGTATTTTATGTTAATGTAGACAAGGAACAGAACAAATGCAAGGCTAGGAAAAGAACGTGGGTTAAATGTCTATAGCAATTTGAAGTTTAAAACTACTTTGTTAAGGGAACCATGAATATAAAATTATGCATAAGAGATTCAGTTGAAATTTTAGTTCTGGCGATCAAACTGGTCGCCGAAGGCGGCTAGTTATTTATAAATATGTACCGAAAAACAAAATTTTGTATCTTATACTTGTTGAAAATTTTAAAGCTAATAATATTTAATTAAATCAATACAACAGAGTGTTCCATTAAATGTGTACACCCTTCGAATATCTACGACACGACGAATTTATAACACACATCAGTGTATTGCAATCTTAATTAATTAATGGATCATTATTAACAATTATCGGAAATGTATGAGATATTACCAGTTATTGTCCAGGCTGACCGAATTGCTAACTTATAAAACTATATCAAACGTATTTGGGAGCATTTTCATCAAAGTCTGCTTTGAACTATTTGGTTGTGGCTGGTCTTGAGCTGCAAACATTCTATTTCAGGTGTACCCTCAAATTGAAACCCCGAGCTAAAAAATATCGCATCAAACAGATAAAGTATCCTTTGCAATGATTGTGGGAGGAACTCAGTGCTGCTTTTCGCTTAACCCTTCCGCTCCTAATGGGCATATACGTCTCAGAGATTAGAATTCATTTCCTATTGGTAAATAAATTCCACTTTTATATGGGCTTTTATATTTTCAAGGTTCTTAAGGAATTACGGAATAAAATTATGATTAAAGAACTTTGAAAAAACTCTTATGGTTTTGAGCACGTATATTACTGAAATTTCAATTGTTCTATTTTTTAAATTTTACAGTAACTATATTTATGCCACACTTAGTTTAATTTAGCCTTTATAAACTCAGATTTGAAGAAATTTTGAATAAATTATTTTTGTGGGATATATTGTCCCAATCGTATTTAACAGTCGGGCAATATATCCCATCAGTGACCAAATTACTTCCAGATTATTGTTACAAAGCTGTAAAGTTGTTTCCCCGACATATTAATCTTATGATAGGAAAGAGAATTTTGCAGATGCTTTACTGAAATATTCCCAGTCGACTATACGATTGGGACAAATTGTCTCAGGACATTTCTTGGAAACGAAAAGTGAAAAACTTTAAACTCGTAGTGTACGACTTTTAGTATGTCAACATTAAATTAAACTACTCTTCATAGTTAAATTTTAATCATGCAAAAGTCGCGTCGAAACGGTTAAGCTACGTTGCCACTGAAATTTGATTAAAACATGTCTTCAGTTAATACTACCATTTATTTAATAAAAGCATTAAAGAACGCGAGTTATGAAAATTTTTAATTGTTTATGCAATAGTTACTCAAGTTTGAACACATCCTGCATGCATGAAAAAGTAATTGAAATCTTTCTGAGTCAACATAATTTTTACTAGCGTCCAGTTTTTTTTATTTTCTTCAAACTATAAATAATGTGAAAGAGTCAAAAGTAAATGACAAACACTTTAGATAGCGTTCTTGATTCTTAATTACATTAATAACTATCATTAGTTACATTTGAATGAAAAAATTGAGCACTTAATACTCTCCTGTTGTATAGTTTCCAAAAGAATTCCCTTGAAGCGTTTGTTTTGAAGTAAAAGTTTTTATTAAATTGTGAAATAATTTGATAATCTCGCCTTGTATGGGCTATGTCAGCCAAATATTTCATTCTTCAACATTTCTTAGTTTTGCATTAGTTTCTAAATATTTAACTACTTATATAACAAAATAACTCACACTACAGAACACATACATACACTAAGAAATAGATGATAATAAGAGTATTGTATCACAAAGAAAGGAGAGGGAAACCTTTTTATAGAGGGTGGAAAAGAACTTTGAGTAGAAAAGAACTTTACTCAGGTAAGAAACTTGCTTGAATGAATTAATACCGATTTAAAAATGTTTCTTTAAACTTTTTAACAATTATATAATACAATTTCAGAAAGATTTTTCATATTTATCGCATGTGTATTTTCAGAGAGAAATATGATTTTGAATGGCCCAGATATTTAAATTTACCCAAGAGTTTTGCTTAAACCTAATTATCAATCTAACGCATGCATAAAAGGATAAGAATACTTCACTGTAGACGTACCGATTGAAGTGGCAGAGTTCGTTCTGGAAATAATCGCCAAAAAATTATACCTCTAGGATTTTGGTGAATATCCACATATTAGATTTCTTTCAGCCAGAAAAACGTACCTCTGTAGTTATGTCTGTCTTCTGTGTTTGTGAATGTGAGAAGGAAAAAATGGAAAGATTTAGAAAGATGAAATTTTGTATGTGCCCTTTACATCAAAGTTGTAGATCTGTGACCAATTTCAATAAATTCTCTGAAAAAGAAGACTGTCCATCATGAATAGAGAGTGATGACTACGGCCACGTGACTGTTTCGACATAACGTGTCCCTAGTGTCGGGGGAGGGATTGGAGATCTGCAAAGTGAATGCCAGCCTATAAGAATGGCTGGGGCGCAGCTGGTAGTAAATTTGTACACGGCCATTACCACGAAACCCTGTCAACGTGCAAGTTCACGGTAACGGGGTGGTGGTGTTTGTAACATTATGCCCATCAAGAATATGTAGACACGATAACTCATAAAAGCAAAAAGAAGACTGAAGTATGATATGTTATTTTTACATCAAACTAATAGATCTACATAAATTTTAGATAAAATCGATCATAGTGTAGACAATCTATCTTTCTGTCTACACGAGCTTATTCGAACACGGTAAATCAAAAGCGCAACGAGTTAGACGAATCAAACTAATAGATCTACATAAATTTTGGATCAAATCGATCATAGGGTAGACAATCTATCTTTCTGTCTACACGAGCTTATTCGAACACGGTAAATCAAAAGCGCAACGAGTTAGACGAATAAAACTAATAGATCTACATAAATTTTGGATCAAATCGATCATAGGGTAGACAATCTATCTTTCTGTCTACACGAGCTTATTCGAACACGGTAAATCAAAAGCGCAACGAGTTAGACGAATCAAACTAATAGATCTACATAAATTTTGGACAAAACCTATCAAAGGGTAGACAATCTATATTTATGTTTACGCGAGCTTATTCGAACACGGTAACTCAAAAGCGCAGCGAGTTACATGAATAAAATTTGGTATACTTCTTCAAATAGTAAGATACATATAAAAAAATAGTAGATACATATCAAATTTTTGGACAGATTGGTCAATAGGAAGAGGACGGTTCTAAATTACATTAACTTCACTATCCTTCGGTTTGGGGCAATACTAATACTAACAACAAACGGACGCAACTCGTCGGTGAGATTAAAAGTTAAATTTTTGCTTAGGCTTAGGAAAAGCTTATCAAATTGAACTATTTGGTCATACAAAGCTATATTTGCGTTTTTAAATAACTTTTTTAGGTATTTCCTTGCAATATCAACTAAAAAAATGTTCAAGAATTCAGGAAGGAGTTGACGTTTGTTTTCCCGTAAGTTTCCTTAGCAATGGATAATGTTGCCGTTGAGAGACAGAAATAATTCGACAATTTTGAAACAATATATTGAAAATAACGATCAATATCATCTAAATAAGGGCTGATATACAAGTATACGAAATTTTTCGGGTATATTAAAAGAAATATTGAGAAAAATTTAATTTGAGAAATGAAAAAATAAAAACGTAATCGGGCGCAACTCATCTACAAGATTAACGTGCCTCATGTACATCAAAAGAGCACTATAGAAGAAACCATGATACCCTAGTGTGTGTGGTACGTAGCCAGGAAGCTACTAGAGGTCCCACACCTCTTTTGGTAAAATCCGCACTTATAAAAAATATGGGTGCTTCATCTCACAGATTAGATGCACCGAGGAAGGCTATATGATGAGTCGAGAGGAGAACACTTCAGATATTTCCTTTTTAAGATAAACGAAGCCATTGTGCGAGGCACTTAAGATAATAAAAAGTTCAAGAAATCGCATTATTTTTCTTTATCTTCCGAGTATTTTTTCGATTTCTGCAATTCTTAACGTTTTGTAAATACAAGGTGATTCAAAAAGAAGGAGCAGATTTAAAATATTTATATCTAATGAATGACATTAGATAGAGAGACATACGACACATCACTGGATAGAGGAAAG
Source organism: Araneus ventricosus (assembly GCA_013235015.1). Taxonomy (NCBI): domain Eukaryota; kingdom Metazoa; phylum Arthropoda; class Arachnida; order Araneae; family Araneidae; genus Araneus; species Araneus ventricosus. Next base: position 567,477 of record BGPR01000012.1, on the reverse strand, counting down.
TCCAAAGTTATTTTATTTATTCAACATCAGCTCCATTTATTATGTGACAAACGTTGAATCTGGAGTCCATTTCTTGCCACACATGAAGTAACTGGTCCCTGGTTGACGAAATCACTGCTGCAACAATTCGATCTCGCAAATCTTGAAGAGTAGCAGGCATAGGTGGTGCATACATGCTGTCTTTTATGTACCCCAATAGTTAAAAATCGCAAGGTGTCATTCACATACTGATGTACCTCGTGGTGAAAGTGAAGTGGAGTGCGTCTTGCACGGAGATAGAAACGTCCCGATCTTGTTTAAATTATTGAAGCAACCAGTGCTGGAGCACGCCTGATTTTATCAGGATTATCCGGATGCCTGAAATAAAATTTTTACTTTCCTCTATCCAATGATGTCCGGGTCACCACTGTGGCGGAAGTGGGGTGGTGTATGTCGTACACATCAGAAGGCGCTGCTGGATGAATAAAACAATTTATTTAATACAAACAACAATATTAAAAACGGTATGTCATGACGCTTCAAGATGTCAGGGTAAGTCCATGGACTCCAAAACATGGGTGAAGAGAACATCAATCACCGAAGGAACCGGGTGACGGCAACCTGGAAATAAAAGGTAAAAGAGAGAGAGAGTTCTCAGTTGAACTTCCTTTTACACTCAGCTGGCGGCAAAATCTCTAAGTTGCCACAAGCTGGTTTACAATAATGACGAGGTAGACACGACGAACATCAGCAGCATGGTGGTCAGAGACAAGGTCCGAATACTTTGATTCGAATCCGCTACATGTGCCTGTAACTGTTGTCGTTCATTAGATATAAACATTTAAAATCTGCTCCTTCTTTTTGTATCATCCTGTATCATCGCAATTAGTTTCACAAGTTATCACTACTACTAAGTGCTGTATTAAAATTTCTTGCGGCATTAATTTTCTACACATTTTTATCTTGGACTCCACTCTGATGGTGATTTCCAGCGAACTTTGAATCGGACTCGGTTTCTTTGAGTTTCGTTTTCCTTTTCAGCGAATTTTAGAATTAACCCACTCGCTATCAGGGTCTCCTGGTAGAAACATCCGCCACAGCCCAAGATGTTTTATGACATCAATTGGAATAGATTTTACGTCTGACACATACATGTGACATCGAGCTCTGGTAGGAACACATATGTGACGGTTGGTAGCGAACGAGTTAAAGAAAAGAATAATACAAGAGCATTTTTCATGTTACATATGTATGACATGCAAAAGTGAACCAACTGTAATTATTCTATCAACAGCGTAAAATTGCAGCCTAGGAATTTTTTAAAAATAATTTGCATAAACAGCTATATATCACGATGCATATTTTGAAGATCGTCACGCAGTGCATAACTGTATCCAAACAAAAGGTTAAATTACTGCTTTAGATCATGAATAATTTATTTATTTTATTTACATACTTTTAACCATACCTTCATTTTTTATTAACAGAATGCACCTTTTTTTTACTTTTATTTCATCGGGTAGTCTTTTCGATTAGTTTTTGCAATTTTTTACCTTCCCCTTTATGTTGTTACAACCCCCTAAAGAGTTCCATTTTCACAGTTTCTGAACCTCTCTCTTTTGTGTAAAACGTTTTCCATACCAAAAATATATTTCATTTTTTTTAAAAAAGATTACTTATATGTGTGTAATGAAAATTATAACATATTTTTCATAAATTTTAAATTTAAACATCGTATTCTCTCTTACTTTCATAGAAGCGAATGTATCCCATTCTCAAAAATATATCTGTTTAAATACCACGCGTATCTTTCTATCGAAACTTCCACTCAACTGTATTATATCCATTGTCTCTCGTGTATCCTTTTTACATTTCTTCTGCCAAAGAATATTCTCCTTAGACCTTTTATTCAAGAAAGACTTTAAGACATTTATTATATGCAATGTTTTATTTATTCTTTTTAGTTTTTCTTATTCCATTCCTCTGTGTATTTAGATCTTTTTTTTTTCATTTGGAATTTTTCTTTCGATTCTCGGTTTAAGATTTTGAATTCTATTTTTATTTCTATTTATTTATTTTGGCTTGATGTGAGCAATTCTTCTAACTGTTTATTTTGAAAACTGAAGCATTACATTGTTTCTATTCTTTTTCTTCATCTCTATCTTTCAGAAATACGGTTTTTGTTTAAAGAGCAGTAAAGGTCTTTACTGATTTACACACAAGGAGATTAAACCGTAATGTGAAAACTGTTTACTTCTTGTTTACCTACTTCTTATATTTGTTGATTATTTTTATTTTATCAGAATTACATTAGATATTTTTTAAGTTTAAAAATAAAAAAACGATTTTCTTTCATTATTAAAAAAAATAACGATTTTATGCTGTTTAAAAGTTGATAGATAATTTTATTATTATTTATGCAAAAGACTTCGTAAAAGAAATTTAATTCCTTTGAAGCTAAAATTAATTTGGTACGCTTATGGCATTAATAAATTCGAAAAATAATACTGATTTATCTACAGATGAATTCATTTTAAAGAATTTCTATTTTGATCAAATGAAAAAATTGAAGTATTCTCAGCAAGATTTTCTTGTATTCTTCTGCATGCGGATTTACTTATAACGTGTGGCCAGAAATGATTTTACCTAGGCATTATGCAACCCAACGTTCTCGATTGGCGCCAATAAAAAAAATTCTAAACGTATCTAATATTTTCTTTTTCACTGATAGTTATCATTGTTGTTGCTTTCTCTCGTGCTTTTGAAATTTTCGACAATAATGTTAGAAAGCATCATCCGATGAAAGCGATAAAGGTACTTTTCCGTTAGCCGGGCGCAAGCGAAAAATTGCCAAATAATGTAGAATTCCGCAAATTTCTTACAACCATTCTCTTGGCGACTTGGCTCGCGTTTGATTCACAATTGGCGACATTTGCGCCCGGCTGACGGAAAATCGCTTCGCTCTTGGCGACGTGGCTCGTGTTTGGTTCACAATTGGCGACATTTGCGCCCGGCTAACGAAAAGTACCGCGATATATATGTGCTATTAAATTTAAAAACATTATTTACTGAATGATGTAGAATGAATTCAATAAACAAAAAATGACGGGAGGCTGACTTTTCAAACAGCCGCTGATGTTAAAAGACTAGGAGTACTTTACTCGCGTGACTCTTTTGTTTCTCGTAAGTTTTTAAGTTTAAGTAAGTTTTTTTGTAACTTCTGTAGTTACGCTTTATCTCTAAAATAATACATTAGTTATGCTTTTAACATATGTAGTTACGGATATATAGAGGATAGCTTCACCAATTCATGCATATTTTTTCCCAACTTTGCGACTCAGCGGTCGCTGAACTATAATTCCGATTTTCAAGTTTTTTTGTATATAACTCCTGTTGTTACCCTTTATCTCTAAAATAAGACATTAGTTATGTTTTTAACATAGGTAGTTACCGATATATAGAGGATCACCCATATCAAGTTTTGTGGCGCTTTGGTGTGTGAATCAATTTCCTTCCTGAGTCCCCAATGAGAGGAACCTAGTCCTACGTTAAAAATGCATAGAACGTTTTTCACGGATTTGAGCGGCAATAAGAGTTTGAAGTTATATTTGAAAGTAAGGTAAATAATTTCGTTTCCAAAAAATTTAATGACATAATTTAATATTTTTAAAGATATATGCAATAAATTATTTTCATCTTTGTTTATCAAAGTATAATTTCTATAACTTTCACTTTCTCAGCTCGATTGTTAGTTTCGATTAGCTTCACGATACTCTTTATCATCGCATTTTAAATCAAGGTTATTCACAGTTTGGAAGTTACTAAAAAGTGCAGACGCTAATTTAGCATCCCTTTTCTATAACTAGCTTTGATTCGAAATGTCTTGAGATATAACTATTTAAAATATCTTCTAAAAATATCAATCTAATCATTGATCTCTTCGTCAATTTTAAATGCTATTTCTCGACTACAATAAAAAGCTTTTTGATGTCATCATGGCAAATGAAATCTTCTTCAAAAATGTCTATACAACTGTATTCAGTGAACTCGTGAATGAGAGCAGCAGTCTCCCATGAAATTATTTTAAAAGATAGTATTTTCGTTTTTATTCTAATTGGTTTACTTTTCCACTTTGAGAATTCAGTGAGCAACGAAAATGGCCAAAAAGTAATAAAAAATGCAAGAAGAACAAGGAAAATCAATCAAGAATTAAGAGAGAGAACAGTCCAGAGCTGCATCAAGTTTTGCCCCTCCTGCGATCCGATATTAACGCAAAGAGTAAAGCGAAGCGGGAGAAAAGCAACCCTTTCTCCCTTAAAATTGCATTAATTTGAGCTGCATTTTTTACAGCTCTCATTTGGCGCGACTTCCTCATTTGGCTCTTTTTCGCTTTTTTTCAGTAGTTCAGTTATTAAGTCGTTTTTTTTAAATCCAATTCTGGAGGAGTTGTAATTTTCTGCTTCTTGATGTTTTTTCGGGTGCTGATTACGATTCTGAGGTTTTCCACCAATACTTTTTGTTGAATTTTAGTTATAGCCAAAAAACATAAAAAAATTTCTCCAGTTTTTTTTATTATAACTCAAAAGCTATCAATTTTTAGTATATCATCATTATATACCAAAATAACCAGCACAAAATTTTCTACAACTTAGGCCTATAAAACTTTTGCAGCACTGCTTATTTCTGAGCTGACGAGCCGCCACTGACTGTATTACATATATAATCACGCAATGTATTGATGTATTATTTGATAAATCTTAATTTCCTAGCTAAAATTGTTTGCAGTAGCGGTTAACACTGTGCAAATTTAGATTAACGATACTAATTCATGTGCAACGAAGTCTTTAAAAATAGAAAATCATAATACCTAATAAATGAATCAGACACCTAACGAAATATTATATCGACAATTGTTTCCCTCAATGTGAAGATATCGGAACTCTGCGACAGATACCAAATAGGAGGTGCTTTTGACGTTGAATCATATGATTAATGATTCATCGTCCCCCGAAACGCTCGCTTAATTGATCTACGATCTTGCGTGAACCTCCGAGTGTTTAGGATTCAGCGGTGAGTGATGGATAACGAGAGAACTCCCGAAGGATATAAAGACAACAATTTCTATGAAACAAGCGGAATTGAAAATTAAAAATTTTATGTGCCTTCCGAATGTGAATTTTGTATCTAAAATTGAATTTGTAAAATAATTTAATATTTTTTGATGGTGTTCATTATCATTTTATAGCCATTAGTTATTTCTCTAAAATGTTCTGAATTGCAATACATCAATTATAATCCCTGGTAAATTTCATTTGGGTAGAAGTTTTTGTGGCCCACTGTAGCATACCTCTCATATACTTTCCCTTTGAGCTTCACAGGTTTGTTATACAAAATTCTCGAACATTTTTTACTTGAACAATTACATGAAGAGATGTCTGTTGAAGAAATGGACATGTTACGGCAACGACTAAGCGGCGAATAATATTGCGAGTTGTATTCCTGCAAATTTGAGCCCCGTATATGTAAAATCTACTTTTATATTGCATGTAACCTTTCATGTGTTGCTGACTTTGAGTTTAAACTAAAGTATATTTTGCTAATTCTGTATGGATTCTTTATAAAATCTCCATATGTAATCAATCCTACTCCTAAAAGAATATGAATACCGAATCGTATTAACCGACTAAGAATATCAATTATAATATATTAACTACTAATAACTTCTATTAATTGACTTCTAGTATAAATTATAATTCCATATGTTGAGCGCTTTGCTTTTAAAGTACGGCCTATTTTTGTCCATTGAATAGTGGTTCTTCTAGAAATTAACTTCTATTAATTGACTTCTAATATCAATTACAATATACCTACTACTAATAACTTCTAATAATTTACTTCTAATATCAATTACAATATACCTACAACTAATAACTTCTAATAATTGACTTCTAATATGAATTATAATTTCATGTGCTGAGCGCTTTGAGTTTAAACTACGGTCTATTTTTGTCCATGAATAGTGGTTCTTCTAGAGATTAACTTCTATCAATTAACTCCAAATATCAACTGTAATTAATTATCAGATTTGGTTTCAGTCTGATTAATTTACCGTTTGAAGGTATACGAGGGTTAATTTGTGACGGACCTCAAAATTTCGAATCCCGGTCAGATGCCAATGACGACACCTGAGGCAGCAGTCCCATAGACTTACGATACGAGTCCTTAGTCTATGAGCAGTCCCCTCTCCAGAGATGTACGCCGTATCAATGGATAGGTGTTTGACTCTGACAGACTGGGAGTACCTCAGGTCCACATTCGAGGTGGATCTTGTATTATTTCGGGTGTCGAATTCGCTATACTCCGGCACCATGTTAATCTCTATCGGAAGTTAATTAAAACTCAAGCATAAATGTGACATTGACAAGGCAGTTGATTTAACGCTTAAAATATTTGTTAACAACAATATATTTTTTCCTAGAATTAAATTACATTATCTTTTCAATGCTAGTGATAACTTTCGTGCAATTAAGGGGGAATTAAAAATGTGAAAACTTTCTAGTGAAACACATTTGAAAGAAATGTTTGGTAAAAGAGCAAGAATAATTTATAAATCAAAATTATTGATTTTCTAAATATATTGTTTAATTAATAATTTTTATTGTTTATAAAAGAAACACTCTCATAATTGATAAAAGATACACTATGGTTAACTTGGTACTTTTTACAAGTATCACATTTAAAATTTCCATTTCCAAGAATACTATATTTAGTGGAATTTCTGTTTACAAAAGTATAATCGCTTGTAAATGTTTTGATATATTAAATTCTCTATTGAATTTTTCATTAAATCTGTTTATTGTTAAAAACGGGGACCCAAAATAGAGTGTTTTGCTAAGTTTTAACATTTTTAACTCCAACTAATCATCGTTTTCTTATTATAGAGCTTCAATTGTTTTGAAATAAAACACGAAAATCTGTATTTCTAAAGCAGAAGATTTTTTTAAATCCAAACAATTCGAAGAAAGGTTATTATTATTATTTCCCTTTCTTTCTTTTCTTATGAAGTTAATAACTGTTTTTTTGTCCTACAAATCTAAGCAGCTTTCTTGATAAAAAAGAAATTAAACTATTGGTTTACAGTAAACCAAAGTTATTGAGTTTCAAAATTCTTGAAGAACAATTCATTTTTTTCAACTTTGAAGAAAACCCCTTCTGATTGCTTTTATTTTTCTAGAGTTATGTTTCAAATTTTCTGGAAACATAATCGATTGTTCTAACTCACGATAACTTTTAACAGAGAATTAAGCGTTTTTGAAGTTGCAATTTTTTTATTAGTTCTTATAGCAAGCCCTCTTTTTACTTTTTATCAATTTCAGCGAACTCTATTATTTTGTTTAGTTTTTTTGCTAACAAAAATCTATTTTCGTTTTTAAAGAAGCCCGAGTTTCCCTAAAGAATTTTTCGAGAACTTCCACATAAAGATAACAATTAGAACATGAAATCAAAAATGATCATATCAATCCATTAAGTAGTCAAATATTCTCGATTAGCATTAATAAAGCTCCGCCAAAATATCATAATCAATAAAATTCACCAAAAGTCTTTTTTACCAATGATAACTTTTAATAGTAATAGCATACCGATAAGCAGAAGCCAATCTGTGTTTTCTGGTGCCTTTTTTAGTTTTTCTTGAATATCTCTAAAATTCTTCAGTTTTCAGACTACATGTGAATTAACAAATTAAAGAGCGTAAAAACCTCTACAATTTCATGCTTTTATTTTTCTTCCAGTTTTAAGAGTTTTGCAGATAATGGCTCTAAACTAATTTTTGATGTTCAATAATTTACGCCCCCTGGACCACCAAAACGGCGTATTACCTATCTGAAATTTAAAAAAAAATGCGCTTTCATTTAAAAAAATTCATTGTTGAAACATTATTAGTTTTTTTAAAATTAATTTTTGAACAGTGTCCAGCAATTCTCGGACACCCTGTATTGTTGCGATTATCACCGACTAAACGTCGTTTGCGACCCTATGTTCTATGGTAATTTTTCATCTTCTTGTTGCTTACTATCACCCCTCTGAATTTGTCAGTCGAATTCGGCAACAACCTGTATTTGGTATTCAAACGGGAAGCTAGGGAATAGCACATATAAAGGAAGAAAGCAAATTTCATACATCAAACTTGTTGTGATTTTTACTTTTTGGGTGTTTAGACGATCAGGGCGGACAGATAACACGACACAGAAACATATATTAACACATTTATTTAACTTAACTTTATTCATGCTTGTCGCTTTTTGATGTGTTAGTTCTGAAATTTTGTACAATTATCCTTGTATTATCAATGGCAATGCCCTATTTTAACATCTTCAGAACTTAATTATCAGTTCATCTATGAATTTCATTGAATTGGGATTCCTCTGCAATGACGACACCTGATAACGAAGCTGGGAAACAATTGATCCACTGGTTGAAAATTTTTAAAAATAACCAGAACAAAAATAATTCTGCTGTTTAGTACGAGTATATGAGTAAAAGTGTGTTTTTTTAAAAAAACATTAATTGAATTTGACTTGATTCTCAAAAATGTGAAAATTCATCGAGTTTTTTCATCATTTCGAGTCCAACTTGGCAATTGCAATGCTTTTGCTTATGCATAATTTACATTCCAGTCAGTAAAAAATATCATTTTATATTATTAAAAGCATTCCTCTTACGGTGATATAAAGGTAAGATTTTTCATTGAAAATGATATATATAACAGGGTAATTTATATAATACAGTTCCAGTAAATTTTTCTCATTATTCCGCAACTGCTGCGAAATCCGATCAAAATTATGATATGCGAATCCTTTAAAATTCCCTAGTCGTATGCTGTGTGGATTGCCCAATAGTTGACAGAATTTGTAGTGACGATCAATGAATATCAGATTCCAATTTTAGTCTTTTTCCCTATTTTATATTTCAGTCTCCTTGTTCAGCAATGAAGTATGGTTCCACCTACTTCCACTTGACAAATACAAAACCCCAAGATTTCATCATACAAAACCTCATCAGATTGCTAAATCACAATTATATTCATAAATATTGGGCCGTGACGTCTGTGGCTCAAATATTTCTAAGATTGTCAAGACAAACTTGGATACGGCAAATTAAATCATTTTGATGATAAATTGTTTTTTTTTTGAAAAAAAAGATTGTTCTTCATAAAATCCAAACACAAAATAATGTCGAAAAAAATTTATAAGTAAGTTGCTATAAATATGGGAATTAATCCTCAATTGAAAAAAAATTTTTAAGGCAAAAAATATGAAGCAGAAACACCGCATGTATTATATACGAATCGGAAATTTTTCTTTAAAGCTAAGTATTCACTGGCACTTGTGGAACAATTTTCGAAACTGTCCAACAGAAAATATAAAATTTCCGTTTCTTTCCATTAAAGCCGTAACTAATTATTGTAATTAACGTACTTAAAAACCAAACAAAAAGTCAAAAGATTTTAATTTTTATAGTTTTAACGTAGGACCACGTTCCTCCCGTTGGGGTCTCAGGAAGGAAATTGATTCACACACCAAAACGCCATAAAACTTGGTATGGGAGATCCTCTATATCTCGGTAACTACACATGTTAAAAACATAACTAATGTCTTATTTTAGAGATAAAGGGTAACAACAGAAGTTAAAAAAAAATGAAAATCGAAATTGTAGTTCAGCGACCACTGAGTCGCAAAGTTGGGCAAAAATATGCATGAATTGGTGACGCGATCCTCTATATCTCGTAACTAGATATGTTAAAAACGTAACTAATGTCTTATTTTAGAGATGAAGGGTAACAACAGAAGTTACAAAAAAACCTTACTTGAACTTAAAAACTTACGAGAAACTTCGAGAAACACAAGAGTCACGCGAGTAAAGTAGTCCTGCTACTTTAACATCAGCATCTGTTTGAAAAGACAGCCTCCTGTCATTTTTAAAAAAAATTATCTGTTTTAAAAAATAATAACGCTGGATGTATTGATTCTTCTCCAGATTTGTTGCTTTATATTCATGAACAGTTTTCACTCATTAACATCAAAAAATTCATTAAAAATGGATTTTAAGTTGGACCATTTTTACTCCGATCATGTAAACATTTCTTTATAAAGTGACAGAAATTAAATTTAAAGTTATGAAAAAATGTTTGATAAAATGTCAAATATATGTAAATATATATTTATATATTATAAATATGCATATAAAATATTTTTTATAAACAAGATAGTTATAAATGTTTGATGTTTTGGTAAGATAAAAATTTCTTTTTGAAGGGACATCAAAAACAACCCACATGGAGTAGATTTTGAAATGTTTTGGAATAAAAAAGTCTCTATTTATTTAACACAGGAAATATGAAACGGTAATAACTTTTTGTAATAACGGTAATAACTTTTTTCTGTATTTTTACCTCACATTGTTCAGTGATGCATATTTATATAATTTTTTTAAACTTTGAAAAAGGTAAACAAATCTCTGTTGAAATACTTTTTAAATCCATTCATATACGCATGTGTATTTATTTTATCCTTTTTCAAAAAATTTTCTGCATTTACAAAACAGATACTTTTTTCAACCATTGCCTGCTAGTTATTTCTTCATTCCATCATTTTCAAACATGTGAATTACGCAAAATATCCAGTCACTCAATGAAGAATTTCCAGTACATTAAAGTTTTATCTGTTTTGCAATTTCTTGTAGATATTTTGGTCTGACGTGGTTGAACTAAAATTCAAGCATGTCGTAAATGGAAGTTGTTTCGCATGTTTTCAAACTTGTGAAAGCCGCAAACTTGCCGGAATGAGATAATTCAAGAAGCAGTGTTAAGTTAAAGGGCTAAAAGTAAAAACAAAACTGTTTCATTTTATAGCACATACTCGCTCCCAATTTTAAAAGCAGGAACTAAACAGAATGTCCTTTCGTAACAAGTTTATCAGTCTTTTCACTTAACTTTCGGATGCACTATTCGAAATCATGGTATAGATATACCTATTGCATAATTTAAATTAAACGCATTTCACACTTTTGGGTTTCGCGATCACGTCCGTGGACTGTGATTAATCTAATTTCAAGATCTTCCGACCTGAAACGATTTAATTAAATTCTCCTCCGAAATTTAATTATTTACTTTAATAAACATCTTAAAATTTAAATAAATTGCTTAATTTTCTTCCCACGTACATTATATTATTTTGCTATTTTAAGAGATATATTACAGATGACGAAAACATTTCTTTATTTTCAGGATTTTAAGACAAAACTGCTTTTAGTGCTTGTAGTAGTATAATGAATTAAGGTTTCCGAAGAGTTAGCATACTTTACATAGAAATGTATTTTCATTTGATTATCACATAGATGGCGCTAGGGGCTTGCTTCTTGATGTTATCGGCCTCACTTATTTAGAGCGTCTGTTTTTGAAAGAGGATGACTTCTTGGTTTGTCTCATTTTTGATTCTGTTGTACAGGTATCTGTCATGTTTTCTTTTTTCCTTTTATCCTATTTTCAGGGGTTGGACAAAAATTCAGGAAACATAAAGGAATAATTTTGACTAATGGTTTTTCCTTTATTCAGAAATTTTTTGTCCTGCTTCAGAGCTACAATGGCGTGTGGCCTCTGAGGAGAATCGCCATTTTGGTTTTTTTACAATTTTCTTCCATTTTGCTTTCATTCTAATTGTATTTTTCGTTCTATTTTGCTTTTTTATGTTTTATTTTAAGGTTTTATTAATGCCTATTTTTTATAATTTTTAACTTATTTTTCGAAGTTCTAATTTTGTTCATTTGATTGTACAGTAGTTAGAAGGGAATAAATGTAAGTAACAGAAATCTGTTCCACTTAGTTGAGTTTCGGGTGACCGGATGTCAGAGTCTCGGTAAAAGAATGGAGAGCTTGAGTTCTGACTTTGGTGTGGCGCGGAAGTTTGGAGAGGGGTGCCGGCCCAGATGTCGTCCTTGAAATCTGACCGTAAATCTAAATTACGACGTCCTTCCCAAAATTGCCATCCTGTTGTTTCAAAATGGAGAATTAATATAATTAAACTGAAGTAACCCATCTAACCATAGAAAGATGTATAAAATTCTCTTAAGGATCGTTAGCATCCCCAAAGATTAGTCACGAGAAGGAGCGAAGCACTAATGCTTTACTGGCCCAACAGCTGTATCTATTATAAAGAATTGCCTAATGCTCATACGAAGTAAAAGTCGCTAAATTTTAAAACAAAAAAATCGGTTATCTGAAATACCGATTGTTGCAGTTAAAATTATTTCGTTACTAGCCGCCTTCGGCGAACAACTGTTCGCCGGGAATACGATTTTAATTGAATCTTGTATCATTTTATATTCATGGACGCTTTAACAACGTAATTTTAAATTTCAGATTGTGGTAGATATATAAACCATGTTCTTTTAGTGTCCTTGCACCTGTTCTGTTCATTGTCTACGTAAATGTCCCTAATGCAGTCAAATGACTGACCATGCCATTTAGCATCTAATTGCACGTTGCCGGCGCCATCTTCACTTTCTTATTTCTCTTGAATAATATGCATTCGATTACAGCATTAAAATGGGGCAGCACATTTTATGGCCAGCGGCATATTAGCTGGATCAAAACATATTGATAAAAGAATGAAAACATTGCAACCATAATCATTTAGCTTATTGGATATATTTCTTAATATACGTAATATCTCAGAGAGCTTGGTTTACAGAATCCATAAAAATTTGGATGAAATAAAATATGACAGCAAAATGTATTAAGATATTACCTCAACTTTCGAAATAAAAGAGAAACACGCAATTGAATATTTTTTTAAGCAATGAAATGGGTTTGAATTACGTTGCAACAATGAAAAGTATTGTTGTAAATTATGCAATAAATATTTAAAAAAAATTATTGAAATAAAAGAACAACATTTTACAGCAACTTAATTAATATCATTGAAAAGGTAATTTTTTGCACTTTCAGATGTTTTAAAAATGATTTTTGTGCTATAATCTGTTTGGAAGTTAATAAGGAAAAACGCCGTAATTTTGCTTAATTTTTAATTAGTTAAAATTCTGATTAAATTTTCAAAAAAGTGCTCCGAGGTGTACATTCCCACCCTCCGAAGAATGTTTGTGTCAAATTTCGTAGCTCTAGGTCCAGCGTTCTGCCCTGTAGAGTGTCAACACACACACACACACACACACACACACACACACACTCCCTTATTATTAGTGGAGATTTCCACACAGGCGTAGGTTCAATATATTCTTTTCACAAAACGCATAATGTTTTTATGAATATATGAATGAAACCGCACGTGATAAATAATTTTTCAAACAAAAACAAAATACAATTTTCATTCATTTTAATCGGCAAAAATTAAGTAGTTCCAGTATAATTTTTTTTCTAATTTTGATAATGCGCCTGAGAAAAAAATGCAGGAGACCAACAATAAATAAAATTTAGGAAAAATTAGAAAAGGAAACAAGCACAATGCTTTAATAGCACGGCAGATGTACGTCTTGTCAAGAACTCTTTAATGCTCAAAAGAGGTAAGAGTCGCTAAATTTTAAAAGAATTCATCTGAAATACCAGTTGTTGTAGTTAAAACTATTTCGTTAGGGTAACCTAGGCGTTGGTTCAATATACTCACTCTATTTACAAAATATATTGTTTATTTATTAATAAATGAATGAAACTGCACATGATAAAGATTTTACAAACGAAAAGAAAATAATATTTTTATTCATTTTAATCGAACAGAATTAAGTAATTCCAGTTCATTTTCTTTTATTTTGAGAATGCGCCTAAAAGCAAACTGCCGGATAAGAAAAGTTTCAAGGAAAAATTATTCGCAATGAATTATTTCCGTATTTGAAAATTAAAACATTACATGATTAAAATATATTTCCCGAATAAGGCACAATATGACAGTTATTATGTATATTCTTATAGAAAAATTTCTTATTATATTTGTAGAACAAATCCAATATATACTATTCCTCATCTTATTAATAACCTTACATTTATTAATAGTATTGGCTTGTTATAAGGGAACAAGTTTAGAAAATAATACTTTAAATGAAAGTTCTAACCTATTGTTCACCATTGTCCATCTAACTACCACATGAAACAAGGTTTAAATTATTTCTCGTTTCAAACAAACCATCTACTTAACCAACCTCGTATAGAAGCTGGAGTTCTCCGAGATTTTGACATCTGATCAATTGATCTTCGCTTTAGGGAACACTGGTTAACAATTAATTTAGCATTTGAACCGTGTGATGTTATCGAACGGAACTATCATGTGACGCCCTTTGATTAGTTGAAGGGTCAGAACCTATCAATGGGGGGGGGGGGATAAAGTTGAGAAGAGGACAGAGTGCCTGAATATTAAATTGAGTTAACGAGATTTGGATATGCTTGGCCAGAGGACACAAAATGACCATGTATTAATACACTTGATAACTTTGTAATATCCATATTATGAAGCTTTCATCCTTTGATATTCTATGGGCAATTATTATCATGTGTCAAATATGCATCAGGTATATAAACGTTTTGGAGGTCGTTGAAGATGTACTGACAGAAATATATTGTTTGAAATGAAATTACTATTTGAATTTTAGATCCGTTGCATACATCATACGCATAATGCTAAAATGTGTTATTTTTTCATTTTAGACTAGCTGATGTACCCTGCATTTTTTGGTATTAAAAATGTTTTATGTTCTAATATCTTTAATGCAAAATTTACTCTCTTTTATATGAAATATTACAATACACAAAATTCCCTCAATGTCTGAAACTTTAAAAAAATTAAAATCAGTAAAGAACTAACTAATAAAATAAGGACAGATAATAGAAACTTCTTTAGAAAAAAATCAACGCTCACTTCAGAATAAACAGAGTATTAAAAATATATTAACAAAATTAAATCGTTAAAACAGCCGAATGGCAAGCAAAAATCTGAAAGCTTAATCGAAATGAAATGGAATTAAATAGTAATATATCCCAGGAAACTCCAAATAATATTTACAAACAGAAAATTATCCTAAAAAATCGATGAGTAAAACGCTTTATGCTAAAAAGAATAGAAATAATTAAGACTATTTTGGATGTTTTGTACATATTAGAGAACCAATTATTATTATTATATTGTTTCACCAATTATTACAAGAAGTTATTTTTGCTGCAGCCGTAGACTGTCTCGCGAGGGATGAAAATGAACTGAAACATTATCTTTTTTTTGTTGCGAAGAGAGTTCTAAAAAATTGATTTCTGACTGAGTATAACGTTTTGTGTAAATAGTATGTATAAAATCTGAATTGAATTATTTTTTATGATAGGAAAAGCTATGTTCTTTGGTCTGATGTTACCACATGGATTATGTTCGATTCTGTTTCTTTGTTTCCCGTCGGTTTATCGTAAACAGTAAGCCAAATAGGGCAAAATGAAACTTTTCCAGAAACGTCTAGGGCAATTGCTGTTGATTGGCGTTTTCTTTTTCTCATCTAGACTTGGTGTGGACAAAATGGTATATTTGGTACCGACTGTTCACGGGAAATCTGATTAAATCTGATACCTGATTTATGGAAACTACTAATCGGAGTAAGATATGAAAGCAAAAAGTTTTATTAGCATCCTGGATTGTTAAGATTACTGATGATTATCTTGCATTTGTATGAGCATTTTATCAAAAACCTCATACACAAATATAAAAAGTTGCTATTTCTTCTTTCTCCAAACGTGATTAAATACATTATTTCTGTGATTAAATACAACAATCTGTGATTAAATACAATATTTTATTTACGGAAACTACTAATAGAAATGGGAAATAATAATAAAAAGTGTTTGGGTAACATCCTGAAATATTTAGAATCCTTATCTTATATTTATAATATTTTTCTTATTTTATCCTGATCTTATATTTGTAGGAGGATTGGTATCAGAAACCTCATACACAAATATACAAAGATGTCATTTTTCTTTCTCCAATATTGCTCGAAGAAGTGATTAAATACAATATCTGAGTTAAGGAAACTACCAATAGAAATAATAACAAAAAGTGTTTGATTAACATCCTGAAATATTTAGAATCCTGATCTTATTTTTATCCTGAATTATATTTGTATGAGGAATGGTATCAGAAACAGAAAAGGGAGATATTTTCTTTGATTGGTATTCTATCATTCTTAGTCTTAGTTTAAGTGGAAACATTTTTTCCATAAATTTAAATATAGTAGCCTGTAAATGTGAAGCGCATGACTTTCACGTTATTAGCGCATGATACGTTCTATTCAGTACCTTTGAATCAATATTTACTTAATATGTTATATTAAATCTGAATCAAACATTTAACGACAGTGAGTTTGTCTTCATGATTGAAAAAACTGAAGAAAAAGCGGTTGCTTTAAATGTAATAGACCAGTAGACTTGCATTCAGCAGTTTGAATTACTCAAGCGTTACTAAGAACAGGGTAATTTTAGAATGGCATATTTTGAAGAAAACTGCATTTAGCAGTTTTGTTCCTCAAGCAGTTTAGAAATCTCTAGCTTTGCCTAATACATGCATGTAATAAAATTAAGTAAGATTCAAAGTACTAGATCCGTTTCAAAATAGCCATCGCGTCACTTCACAACTGTCAGTAGATCCTATCTTTTATAGTAAAAATTTGAAAATTTTGATTTGAAGATGTCAATAATATTGTTACAAAGCTTTAAAGACGTTTCCCTGAGATGCTAATCTTGGCGACTTGGCAATAAATTTGGCCACCATTTTGGCGACTTGGCTGCAAAGCTGGAGACTTTGGCGACAAAAGGAATTTTCTAGAAGGACCTCGAACTTTCAACCTATTTCTACCGGCTCAATGAACTTTCTGGAGATTACGTCACTTCCTACGTAATGAAGTCACTTGTTGTTGAAAAAGTATAAAAGCAAGCTCTCAAGCCAAGAAGAGTAAGTTGGATTTTGATCAGCAAGCAAGCTGGTGAGCTGATAAGAAACCTTTGAGCGCTGTATTGAGATTTATTGGTAATCTCTGCTGTGAATGTTTTACAAGTGCTGTTTTAATACTTGTCCTACGTTTCTTTTCCTAGAATATTTGCAAAATAAATAGCTTTATTTTTTAAATCCTGCTTATTGGATTACATTCACGTATACCCACAAGACAATTTTATTACAATATGGTTATATCGCATTAATGGATTTGCATCGCCTTGTCTGAATGAAAACAGTGTCAGTCATCAAAATACAACGGCTAAATTTTCTATATTATAATAAGACAACTAGTTCTCATCTCACAATGAGTGCGTTTGTAAATTAACAGTCGTATACAACGAAAAAGACATTGAAAAGTATTTTTTAATATATTTTTATATATAATGCAATAAAACATTTTCTGCTAAATAGGAAGTCATAAATTCTTCGGACGATAGTTTGGAATTGTGATCATCTCTATGACAAGGGTAATTACTGATTGAATGTTTATATTTTTGCAAAGTGCAATGATCAAATCCTACGTTTTTGATTTTTGATAATGAATAAAATATAATTTTGATTATATTAAAACAAATAAACACTCATTTTCAATTGGATGCAAAAATAATCTAAAAGTACCGGTTGCCCTTTCTTCTGATCAGGGATTTTTTTTTATGTATTTTTGACGGAAATACTGGATATTCTGTCACCATTACGCGTATCATATATTTGCTTTAACAATCGTTCGCTCTCTTTGCTGTTTTTTTCCCTGCTCATATCCTTCGTTCATAAACTAGCCATCGATGTTTTACTGTCAATCGGAAAATGAATCAGTTGTGCTAAAACAGAAAAAAGCGCCTTTAAATTAAAAATACTTTAAATTTTGCAAAAATACTTTAAAGTGTATGTACAAGAAGATGTGACCCTCCCACTGGTGTGGTGCGGAAGTTAGGAGAGGATGTGCCAGTTCAGATGTAGTCCTCATCATTTGACAAAAGGTTCACAATTACGAGGTTAGTACCAAATTAGCTCTCGTGTTGCTTTAAAACGGAACGTTAATGTAACTAAACTAAACTATAAACTAAACTAAACTAGAAGATGTGACTGATTTTGATCAAAACGCCTAAATGGGGTTGTGAATAATGAATTTTATTACGCAGCATATCACTTAAATTTATTTTACATTACAAAACTCGCAGAGTTCATTATACCAGCACAAACGAATGTTAATAATAAGAAACGTCATACTGAAGACGCCTCCATGTATAAATTATATAAAGATATACTAAAGTATGATTTACTGCGAAGAAACCGTGGCATGCAGATTCCCGTATATAAGTGTTTGTTCGTATATAAATAAACGGGAATACAATGTGTTTCGCATAAACATTTTGAAGCTCCTTTGTGGAACAATAAAGACATACGATAAAAATAATTATTTCAGAATATCCTTTCACACACTTTTTTCAAATTTCCATCACCATGTTGAGCCCCAAAATTCATTCACAACTTTATTTTCAAGCAGCTTCATTCAGTTTTGTCTTCTTTCTAACTGAACATTCCGGAAAATACATATGTTCTCTACTTTCAAAAATCACGGTTAAAGCATCTATCAGTCCACGATACATTGACCATAAAATCCTCGAAAAAAAGACGATGGTAAAAGAAATTCCTAAATTTGCCGAAAATTCATAGTCCCTTTCCCTCCCTCCTGGCATTCATTACGAACCTTCCGAAATCATTAAGAGAGATATTTGCAGTGTGCCACACATGACACGAGTGACCAATTGTTCGTCCGACCGGAATGTCCATAGTGGACAATGGGAACAAAGCAGCTTGATATAGCTAACATTTTTTCGGTATTATCACCTCTTTTTGCTTCCGCGAGCCGGACAAAACACAGAAAATATAGGGATTTTCTCTTCCTTACTTCCTTAAACGGATGGCCGGTGAAAATATTTGCACAGTTCCTTGTTTAATGTACAGAATATTAATTAATATTGAGTGTGGATTCTGCCTTGGATTTTTTTCTCTGTAAGGAGATGTGGCATATTGAAGAAAGAAATTAGATAGGAACTAAGCTTCAGTTACTTATGGTGTGTCTATTATTGATATCTTATAGCTGCATATTTTCAAATATGATTTTGCCACAATAATTTAATGATGTTAACTCTTTTGGGCACATGATAAAAGAATTCAAAAAGCTGATTAATTAAATAGAGTAACAAAAACATACTCTCAAATGACAAAAAAAAAACATGTCAACCGCGAAATACAACAAATACAGGATGATTTAAAAATGATAGGCCAAACTTGAAGAGGTGTTGTTGTCATAATACTCCGTGTTGGAGATGAAACTTAAAGGAACTGTTGGGAACATAATGATTATACCAATGAGGTAAGATGAAAACATAAAAAGGATTCTGAAGGAACAAAATAGCATTTATCAAACAATTTTCCCTGTTATGTCCAACAGAACACACGGCAATCTATATATACGTTTCAGTATGGATATGCAGTGAATCATCAACTCTCTTGAACAATACAATTGGGATTTAAGGCAACAAAATGAAAGCTAGATTTATTAGCTTTTACATTTAAATGCACTTGCCTTCAGAAATGTCATACTTTCTTCACCAAACGCAGATTTTTCAGCACTAAAACATTCGTTGAAAAACTGGCTTATTGTCTCTTTCTTCTGTAAACTCCTGAATGATTGTTTTTACGTTTAAGGAATGAAATACTTTTAATTTTTTCGGTTCAGGTCTGAATATTAGCTAAAAATGGCAACGGCTTTTGACACAGCTTTGTTTTTCTCAGAAGATAAAACAAAGTAGTGTACATAGAAGAATTAACATATAAAGGTATTTTTTGACTTACCCTCTCAAATAGAAATATATCATTTATTGGCAGTGGCATGAAACAATAAGCTGTATGTAGAATATTTTTCTTTCAAAATATTATGCAGATGACAAAAAATTAATCAAATAGTACATTTATTTTCTCAATTCGTACCAGATATATTTTGAAATTGCTTTTCGAAATCTAATTTCCATTGAAAATTTTGTTGGATCCCTCTACTCTTTCTCCCATTGACCTCAGATTCCATTCGTCTGCATTCTTCCCTCTAAATTCAATTTCTATCGAATCTTTCAAAATCTGACTTCGGATGAAATCTCATTATTTCAAAAACGCACGATGGAAATTTCCCAATTGAAAGGAACATTATTTCGGAAAATCCTGATGCCTCTATTACAGCCTGATGCAGCAGAAAAAGCAGCTGGTAGAAATGAATCTCTACAAGCGTAATTAATTACGCAACTGCCATGCTGCCGCCATGGACGTTACATCATTTCTTGAATACGTGCTAATTAATCTCATAAAAAATGTTTTCACTGGCCCAAAAGTAAGTATTTTTACTTTGCTAGATGATTGTTCGGGCTAATTTCATTTGGATACTGATTATAACTAAGATTATCAAAAAAAAAAAAAAACTGAATTGATATGCATTCTTCCCTCCAAAGTCTATTTCTATCGAATCTTTCAAAATGTGACTTCGGATGAAATCTCATTATTTCAAAAACGCACGCTGGAAATTTCCGAATTGAAAGGAGCATTATTTCGTAAAATCCTGATGCCTCTATTACAACCAGATGCAGTAGAAAAAGCAGCTGGTAAAAATGAATCTCTACAAGAGTAATTAATTACGCAGCTGCCATGCCAGATGTTACCTTCTTGAATACGTGCAAATTAATTTCGTAAAAAAAGGTTTACACTGGTCCAAAAATAAGTATTTTTACGTTGCTAGATGATTGTTCGGGCTAATTTCATTTGGATACTGATTATAACTAAGATTATCTAAAAAAACTGAATAAAAATGCAATACATTTTCTCGATTCTTCAAACACCTCTTTAATTTGTAATTAAGGGTGATTAAGGTTATCTGTAATCGGGGTTGTCCGTACTGATCGGTTTATTTGATTCTATTGAGTTATTAAAATTGGGGATTTCAGAATTGGTACGAGACGAAATTAGACTTGAAGTAGAGCCAAATCTGAGATGAGGAAAAAAATTGTTCATGGAACTAATTATTTATTTTCTTCATTTGGGAAATGGTTGGGATTTTATTATCTATGTAGAAACATAAGAGTGCGATGTAGCACCATACAAATGGTATAATTCTATCTGCTAAACATAAATTTAGTTTTTCAGACAAGCATATAGCCTTTTAGATTATCAACTCTAATTTTTAAACTTTTATATACATTAAGGGAAAAATAAATGTATTTTATCCACATATTTTGATCAGAGTCTATCTCTTAAATCTAAAATAGGAATTTGAATACAGAATTTTGGACACGAAGTATATTTTTTTCTATCCTAATTATTACGAAATGCTAAAATCATTAAGAATAATTACTTTTAAAAATTTTAACTGTACAACAATATGTCAGTAGAACATACTACAGAAAAATTCCAAACTATTCTTATTGCATTAATATGAAATTGTGAAACATTCTTCTTAACCCTTTGACTGCCGATTTTTAAAAAATTACTATCTAATTGAAATGTTTAAAAACATGTTCAAATACCATCGAACCAAGCGAATTGCTATTTTATATGCAAAGCCTTATCAGTATAACATGGTTCAACCCTAGAATAGCAATAAGTAAACACACTAGATTGTGGAAATCGCAGGTGCAACAGAAAATAGACTTACTTCCAACCCGCGGAAATCGCAGGATAAGCAGTCAGATGTTTAAGGAAGAGGCATTAAAACATTTAATTCGTGTAACTGTCTCTTAGAACGAATAGCTACTTGTTCCTGACCAGAGTATATGTGTAGTGAACATAATTAATTTTATTCCAAATATACTTAAAAGTAATTATGCAGCTATTTTGTAACCGTCATGTATGACAGCATAAAAGAAAATATTCCTCATAAATTTGGTTAATCCAACTGAGACTGAATATGAAGTATAGAGTGACAGATGTTTACGGAAAATAAAATCTGTACATTTCAGTTAATTGTATATCGGAGCGAAAATAACAGAGGAAAGCTATTTTAAATAAAAAAAAAACCATTCAAAACTATCTCACCTTTCACTAACAAGGTGTAATAACTGAAAATTCATTCCGTTCAAAGCTGTGATGTTTTCAACCAAGTGATATAAAGGAAAACTGATCAAGCGGTTAATATTATTAACAATAAAATCTCAGGAGACCAAATGAAAAATGTATTTTCTCTTCAAATTACAAAATTAAAAGCCGTAAGTAATTTTGTATGAAATATTGTCAAAAATGAATTTTGAATTTAAGTTATTTATTATATTAATTCATTTCTGTTTACTCATTTAATTTTTTTCCGGCTTGCACATTGGTCTTAAGCTATGGTAAAGATTTAAATTTTAGTAAAATGATTTTGTTACATAAACTGTTCAAATGCTGATTTGGGAAAAAATAAATTTTTAAATGTTTCGTGGAAATAAGAGAAAAGGAGTTTTAATATGAACAATGCAGAGAGACACAAGCATATTATATTTCCAACAGCTGAAATTCTAAAGTACTTTGTAGTTGTGTAGTAATAATTTTCAGGTATTTTGAAGCCACGAATATTTATAAGCCATGAATGATGTTTACACTCTAATTCTTACAAATATTTCAATAAAACTCTTGCATTTAGAATATATTATATTTAATTATAATTTAAATGAATTTAGAATTGTATTTGCGTTACAACGCCTTAAATTTATAAAGCATTACCCGCTGTTGATATGTTAAATCTATATTTGTGAACTAAATGAGTATTTATTCTGTCTAATCACTCCACGTGAAGATTATGTTTGAACAACAATTTTCTACCTTTTTAAAATTTTATTTTGTTGTTTACGTAATTCCAAATTACTCATTAATCCATGCTTTAATGAGAAGATAAATATTCAATTTATACACTCTTTAGATAATCTGAATAAAAGGAATATTATACCGATTATTTCGAAATTACTAAAGCTAATTACAAGGTCTTTTGTTGCCGTTGATGAAAAATAAACTTTCCAACAATTGTCTAAACGATTTCACCATTTCCTCTTCACTCCTTTGAGAAAATCAGAACACAAAAAAAGTAGATTTTTAAAAATGCAGAATGTTTCATTTTACTACGGCAATAAGATGAAATGCAAAGATGAGATGAATGCAAGAATAAATTTGTTGGAGTTATATTTAATTTGTCCTGCTCTAAATAAAGGATAATGAAATATGTTTCTTCTTATTAAAGTCTAACAACCTAAGTGTGTCCTTTATACATATATGTGAAAAAATAAAAGAATTTCAGTTCATCGTGAATTTTCTTGCACTTATATTTTCTTAATAAAACTTATTAGAATATTTTGTGAATACATTTAGCAAATTTGAAAATAAATTTCTAAAATGTGATATTTCTCAGCAAATAGTAGCCATAAAATTGATATATAACTTATTGATAATTGTGTCAGCAATTTATAAACCTGACAAGAGCCCATTTTCATCTTAAAATGACAGATAATCTTATTAATGGTTTACATCTAGAATACAGTCTAATTGTTTTGAATGCAAAATGTTTTAATTTAAGTTTTTTCTGACAATATATCAGCTGAATATCTGAATTACTGTTGAAAAGTATATCAATTCCTGAAATAAAAGGGTTCTATTTCGCTCCATGTTTCAGACGATTTTCGAATTTTAAGCACGCGCACAATGAATTCGATGAAGAAATCCCATTTTATTCAATATATTACCTCATTATTTTTCCAAACAAACAATAATAAATCACTGTTCTAAATAACCAAACCTAATCATTCACATTGAAACAGAGAATATCCCAATTCAACTGAAATGCAAACCAACCATTCATAGATAAGCAACTTGCCTTATAACAAGAATAAAATCCGATGGCATTCATGCAACAAAACATCTATCTTCACCTTATATGCGCAAAACTGTTTTCAGCATTTTAAGTATCCTACTCATCAATCGATACCACAGAGAAGACTGTGATCGATACCAGGATATTTAAACAGCCTTTCATCACTATCAGGCGATACGATATTGACCGTGTTGTTACCATTTTTACTCTCTTTTATTTTCCAGTAGCATGGACGAAAGATTACTCCCGGTAATATAGAATATGGATGTCCTGATAAGTAAAGATTTGAATCCAGACATCTACATATTGTCTGCAGTCTGACTTCAAACTGCTATTTTCTGGGTAATAAATAGAACATTCTACGGAAATGAAGACTTTTTGGCGACGATTATTTAGTTACAGTGTAGCAGTCTGAAGGAAGTGTTAACTTCTCAAAATTCTGAATCAGTTTAAAGATTGGTATTCATATAAACAATAATTCGAAATATTAACATTTTGATTTTTTTAAAAGAATGACTAATATAATATGACGTTCCTTTTTAATGTTGAAGTTTTAAATTTCTCATTTTCGATAATTGGACAAAATATGGAATTTGTATTATTTTAACCAATTGTCTATATATTGCATGACGAAAAAAATGTTAAGAAATACGTTAATAAAATGAATTTTATTAAGTCAGCCACTTGTATTTGGTATGAACCTTAAAATGAAAATTTCGCATTGCTAATTCGCGGTGCAATACGTTGCAATTTTCTTTGGCAGACAGGAAGAGACTGGTAGTAGTGTTTGATTTCGATTCCGTAGCTAGTCAGCTTGAATTACATTGACATATGAGGCCAATGACATTTGCCGTTATTTGTAGAACGACATCAACTTGATGAGGAGTGGAAGTTTCGATTTCGGCAAGAGTGTCGCAGGTTATCTGTCAATGGTACAAAATAACATGAGACGAAATTGGTTCTGGTGTAGATTCCAAACGGGACGATCATCAAGGCAGGTGTATGTTTTTAGACTTCATCGAAACAAATTTAAAATCTTGAAAGTCACAAGGTGTATCGTACCTTACCAAAGTACTAGTTACATAGTCCTAAATGCCATCCTAATTTAATAAGCAGAAATTGTTTTTCATTGGACTTATAAAACTGAATAATAAAATAAACCAGCATTTTAATACATTCCTTTCCATTTCCTTTTCGAATATTACCTCTATATACACGTTGAATATTAAAATACGACATAATAAATTTTGAATGTATCATAGATGTGTTTGCTGATATATGTTTGAGAAAAAGTGATTTAATGAGCAACATACTAATTATGATCCTATTTATCAATTCTACACATCACAATGAAAATCACTTTCTACCCATTCTCAAATTCACCGTTTTATTGCAACATTTGCTAAACATTTGAACAAACTGGAGATATAATTCCACAGTATTTATTCCCTTCTACCTGCATGGAAGGAATGAGAGGGTAATTAAATGACTGAGGCAAAATGCTCGCAACAAAGGTAAATGCGAACCAATTAATTTCGCAATTAAGCTACTTTACATATATAACAAAGCGCAACAACTTTGACTTGGCTAATGCATTTCCTTCCTTCATCCAAGTTTAACATTTATCTCAGAGCTGCATGCATACCGCTTCCACTCATATTCGACTGTCTTCTGCAGCCGACGAGGTCCTCTCACTTCTAGATTGGAGGACCTATGGCGAAATAAATAGAAGCAGGTGTCAGCCGTAGCTCCGAGTCGGAAGTGGTCATTAAACTCACATCTCAGGAAGCAGCAATCATTAAGAAGTGCTTTTTAAATATTTTCTCTTATTCTCTTGGAATTGGGATTTAGTGTAGGTTAATATCAAGTACCTGTTTATATTTTCTATTAAATATTTTTGAAATGGTTCGCTTTACTGCTGTGTGGAGTTGTCGTTCCGATACAGGTTATATATATATATATATATATATATATGTATATATATAGTTAAATATTTCATTTAATCAAAACATGCGTTATATATATATTTTACTATAGTTTTGGAATTTTGTGCATTGCGTGTTTTCGATGAAATGCGATATTTTAATATCAGCAAAACTTAATTATTAATCTATAGATAAATTTAATTAGATTTTATCTCCATACGACTGGTGCCATCTGGTAGGGAATTTGAGGAAGAATTTTTTTCGAGATTCTACAATATTTATTATTATATATATATGAATTATAAATTAAAGAACTGAAAGCAGAAAATAATTGGAATAAAAATAATTTATACTTTTTGTTCACGAATAAAGAAGTATTTGTGAAATCTGTTTTTAATAAATTTATCTTTGTCCATATTCACAATCTGATTATTATTATATCTTTTTATTACTTAATCAGTACGTTCGTCGCTATTATATTGGTACTGGACAAGATGACATATATCAAAATATTTAGGGCAGAGATCAACAATTATTTGAAACCATATGATTTGATCACTGTTAATAATTAATTGAAGAGAATCATTATTTGAGTACAAATATTTTAAACTCTGATTTCGCTTATAGTAATGTAACCTAGTGATAATTTCAGTAAAATAAATGTTTAAAATAAACAAATAATTGCGCAAAAAAAGTGCATTTCACTTTATTTAAAAACTAAGACGAAGTAAATGGTGAAGAGTTGAATTAATGCTTCATGTAACAAAAGTAAACAAGTAAATTATGCTTAAACAATGGTACCCATATTCGAAAAATATAACTGCTAATCACGCATGGTACGCAATGACTTTGAAAGAAATAGCGAAACTTCTCCAAGATGATCGACAAAATGTGAAATTTAATTTCCACTTTGGCTTTGTGCCATGGCATATCAAAATCTACATGGAGATTGTCTTTTGTGCTATAGTGAGGGAAAAATCATTAATGCATATGATTAGAGCTTATGAGGAAAATTTAATTTATTAAAAGTAAAATACCAGTCCGCAATTAATAATAATAATTGTGACAAAAAATAACTGTTGCTTACGATCATTTACAAATTTTCTTTCAATATGTTATCCAAATTAAGTCATTATTTTTAGAAAAGAAATTTTGTTTAGCATGTGATAAGAATGCCACTGTTTATAAAGCATATACAGCATAGTTTATTTTTGTAGGTAAAAGTATCACATCAGAAGAAGCAACATATTACAGTGATTTTTAAGCAAAACAGTTATTATTTTTTAATGCTTTACATTTTATCCTGTTTATGGAATGAAATTAATAAATATCACGTTCTCACTTTTTATGTAAATGATAATGGCCTGAAGTCATTGGTTCAATATATGGTCTAATTCGATTGAATTTGAGATTTCAAAAATCGTAAGGGAAATCTTGTATGTGTGTACCACACTGTAACGAATCTTCGAAATACCCGCTAACAATTTTATTCTAAAGGCGAAATTAAGTTCTTCTTTGCATAGCTTCAACAACATAAAAGAGTGTCTTTGTCGCTTTAGGTTCCAAACCTTGCGTCAGAGATATAAAATAGTAACTACCATAGACAGCGAAGAATGAACGAAGATTAACCCAATGTAAGATTGTATCGAAAGAGTAATTTTTTGTGGATTTTGACTCACGAAGAAACTGAGGCTGAATCGATTAACAACGCGATCCAACATCTACGACTGCATGACGCCAACTGAAATGCTAACGCTATGAATGCTATTTTAGTCAGCTCTCGCACACTTCTCCCTCTTTTGAAGACCGATAATGGAAACTGATGAAATGATGTCATGCACCATGTGGAAATAATATGCCTTGCAAATGGCTGATATTAAGAAGATGTCCGTTTAAATAAATCCGAACTTATAACTGTAATTAAACTTCAGCTCAAGTATAAACAGTTTCGTCAATCATAAACATTGCTTAACGAAGTAAAGAATTCATAGACACCGAATCCGTATACAATAAAATTTCGGTTAAGCGTCACTCGTTTAACCGCCGACAGTTTCTGTTATCCGTCATCATCTAAAAAAATCAAATCCGTCATTTCTCTACATTAATGCTCTTATGTTGAAGAGATTATATCAATCGTTTTGTAAAATTAAATACAATATGTATGTATTATACACTTTTAAAGGATTTTCGACCAAGGCTAGCAATTAAATCGCAAAACCGGTCAAACCAACCCTAGTCATTTAAAGGTGGAAGCGTTGGGAAATCATCGGGCTTTAGACGCAAAGCCTTGGTAATCCCCAATTTAATCGGTAAAACCTAGATTCGGCTAAAGCAAGAATGAAGGGTAAACCTGGATTTAGCCGGTTAAAGTGGGGATAACCAAGACTCTGCGGCTAAAGCCCGAAGATTTCCCAACACTTCCACCTTTAACAGGCTAAAACTGGGTCTAACCAATCCTAGTCGGTTAACGGTGGAAGTGTTGGGAAATCTTCTGGCTTTAGATGCAAAGCCTTGGTAATCTCCACTTTAACCGGTAAAACCTAGATTCGGCTAAAGCAAGAATGAAAGGTAAACCTAGATTTATCCGGTTAAAGTGGGGATTACCAAGACTTTGCGGCTAAAGCCCGAAGATTTCCCAACGCTTCTACCTTTAACAGGCTGAAACTGGGTCTAACCAATCCTAGTCGGTTAAAGGTGGAAGTGTTGGGAAATCTTCGGGCTTTAGCCGCAAAGTCTTGGTAATCCCCACTTTAACCGGTTAAACCTAGGTTTACCTTTCATTCTTGCTTTAGTCGTAACATGCATATATGTATTAAGAGATTTTGTTTATCCATCACAGTCCTGGTCCGGACGGTGACGGTTAATCGAAGTTAACTTTGTTCTCGACAGTGCATTCAGCAAGGAACTGTAAGAATATCTCTGTTGATCATCTCCAGGCGAGAGTAAATAAGAGAAAATAGTAATCTTTTATGTGTTTTGCTCAACCGGCAGAAAGAAAAGGAAGTGAAAATGCCGAAAATATGTCCTCTTTATCAAGCTTCTTTATTCCCAATGTCTGACTATCGCATATCCCGGTTGATTTCGGTCGGACGGACAATTATTCAACTGGGTCACTCGAGACATTCTGCAAATATCTCTTCTAATTATTTCGATCATGAGACAAATAAAGACTGGGTGGAAAGAAAAAGGTTATTTGTGTTAGTGGTTTATTTCGAAATTCCTTCTGCTGTGTTTTGTTTAACAAGGAGGATTTTCCGTTCCTCGTATTTTGCACAAAGTGAAGCAATCCCGCAATCAATATAGGTCTAAGACAATATTATCTCCTCTCAGATGTGATGCAAAGTTGGTAATAAACATCGATAAAGATGAATGTTTGAATTGCATGAGAGTGAATTTGGCAAGATATATTTGGTGGTAGATAATGATAATATCGGAGTTGAAAAAATAGTACGACAGACTATCATAACAACAAAATTTCAGTTTTGCGGAAAAGCAATTACTGATATTTATGGTGAAATTGTTCTTAAAATGGAATTTAATAATTACTAATTTTATAAATTTCTTTTGATATATAGCAAATTAAAACTTAAAAACTGACAATGAACGAAACTGAAATTTAAGATTCGAAAAAAAAAATTGAAGGCAGCAATATTTTTAAATAGCATTTATATGTTTCGCTTTGTTGGTTTAAACGACTACATGAAAGGATGAATATAATTCCTTTTGAGTGAAAAGAAATAAGTTTGAAATGTGTGAGATGTGCCTTTTTGCGACCAGCTTTAAATTTCTAAAGCACTTTTTAGTTGTGTTCATTTGTCTATAAACTTATACAATTTTTTGCTTTTAAATAGGTAAAAACTTAAAATTTATGCATTAGAGTCAAATTTTAAATTTTTTTCGTTTGCATGTTCTACTAAACAATTGGTTCAATATGACTGCCATTCACGAAACATCTTTTTAAAGCATTATTTCGATATCGTCCTCAAAATCTCTTCATACGTTGATACGTTCTCGTTGATAAACGAAAAATAATTATTTAATCAGGGTTTAAAATTTTAACTCACTTCCAAATTAGTTCAAAAAATCTTTGAAACAGTATATTAATAGAACAAATTCTTAAAAGGTGAATATACGTTGTTTAAACTTTTCTTCGTTGCATGTGTCTTAATTTTGTTGCTATTTGTTGCATAAAGAAGATAATCAGACTAATTTCTTCGCAATGATTTTTAATTGATTTTCATATTGATACTTAAAGAATTGAAAAGATACTTTTAATTACATTTCCAAAAAATACCTGTTATGAAATCTTAAATTAAACTCTTATTAATCAAAATGTCAAATTTCTAACGGTAAGAGCTTGCCTGCCTTTGCACACTGTTAAAAGAAGGAATTTAAATCAAACTTAAAAAAAAACTACATACAAAATAGACAATGCTGTAATTTGAAACGGAAAGATGAAAAAGAAGAATTGAAAGAGAAAGAAACAAGTATAGATACCTGTAAACGTCATGAGAAAAATAAGACGATTTCTACTTTTAATATCGGAAAACTGAAGTACATTAAAAATTCATTATTAAGAAACATCAATTCATTTTTTTTCATTTCCCCCTTTTTTTTCAAAATTATACAGTTACATGGCTAACCCGTGTTGTCGAAGTTTTATTAGTTTTATACAATGGAACTTTTCGAACAGTTGAATTAAAGTAATTCAAACTAAAGAAACCTTATTTATTTACCGAAAGAAGTTAGACAGGTTGATTTCGTTCAGATTTTAATAATTTAATATGAAATTTGTAAACAAAGGGATAATTGAATTCATGGTAATGAATTATTTTGCTTGTAGATTGAAAAATAAATAGTAATTAAATAATGTAAAAGAGACGATTGAAAAAAACATAAGAAATTTATCGATATTCCCTAACTCTTCAAAGGAATGGAGTGATCCTAATGCTAAGAATTACAAAATATTGAAATCTTGGGAAAGAAATATAAACAACAACTATATAAAAATATTATTAATTTGTATGAATTCGTTTTAATTAGTGTTTGAATTTCCCTCTAAATGCCACTTATTTCTTGAAATTGATATTTCTCATATTTCAATTC
Source organism: Araneus ventricosus (assembly GCA_013235015.1). NCBI lineage: Eukaryota > Metazoa > Arthropoda > Arachnida > Araneae > Araneidae > Araneus > Araneus ventricosus. Next base: position 536,560 of record BGPR01000012.1, on the reverse strand, counting down.
TAAGCTCTTCTTGTTATCAGAGAGTGTGCTTTACAGTTGGTGCAAATGATTAAACATATTATTCGTGATATGAGAAACAAAAGGCATTGCAAACTTTTTAACGAATCAATCACGTCCTTTTTTCATTATTGTTGTAATCATAATACCGTAGAAAATAAGTGATGGTAATTTTGAAAAATGTATCAAGTACTTTATTTAATAAATTAATAGAGAATGTAGTATTGGAGTTGGTCACCGTAAAGATTAAATTATTTTTATCCTTTTGAATGAAATATAATAAATTATAAGCAAGGTTTTTGAAAGTAAATTTATGATTAAAAAACTTATTTTAACTTTTCGTCGATGAGGTCCTATACAGAAGAATTTAGGATAAATAAAATAAAAAAAGAAGTCAAATTTGCTAGTTAATAATTTCACCTTGAATATAGAAACAAGTACATAGAATAAAATTATGATCTCGTATAATCGTGTTTATTAAAACTGTAAATATCATACTTAAAAATATTCATATTCAATCATTTTATCTTCTGGAAACGTCGTCATTGATGATTTTCGCCGCTATTAATGATTTTGTTGCATTGTTCTCACAGAGTCTCTAATAACAGTATGTATTTTCTTTAGTAGTAAAAAATGCCTGTGTACAAAATTATCAGTTTTGAAGTTTTATCATCTACCGTTTCAAAACAGTGGGAGCAATGAAGGGAAAAAAATCCTATATCCTGTTACAGTAGATTACAAATTTGAGAATTTCTGAAAAGTCCGATTTTCCAGTCAAACATTTTTCTAAAATCGGTCAGTGCTCACTTTGAATATTTTGCGCCTTTGCTTCGATAGTAGAGAGATGGTCGTTTTCTTGAACAGTTTTTCATAGTTTGCTTTCATCTTTCAAAACCGAATGCCAAACAGAGAAGAGGCTTTAACTTGGTGAAAAACTCTAAGCAGTGTAATTTAACACTATTATTTGATAGCTAATTTTCATTAGAAAAATGTGTTTGTGTTCCCTTTGACGTAGATGTTTTCACCTACCGTCAACGAAGCTTTAATAATAGATCTCATTTCAATTGTAATCGCTATGGATTTCGACCAACAAATATATAATCATATTAATTTATGTCTACTTAGCCTTGATAATTTAAAATACTTTCAAGCCATGTGATAAGGAAGAAATTTTAACTGTCACTTTTTTGTCTGTTGAAATAGCGGTATATGTTTCAAAAGCGTGAAAAATGAAATTCACCCTTACCTGCTTAAAGCGGAAAAACATTATTAAATTTCACTCCCATAAGATAATGCATCAATTATTTTACTAAGCCATGAAATTTAATCTTCAATTATAGCCTAGCATGTTCTTTTGGATTCCATCTAAGTTTATGAAAAATCAAAATTAAAAAAAAACTGAAAATTTTCAATATATGCATTCGATTTCTAGATTCATTTGTTAAGAAAATAAATGACTTCACGCTGAATTACACTGCGGGAAAACTACCTAAGTCATTTCGTGGAACTCTTAATGAGTTTCACGTAAATAAGTATAACACATTTAATGAACTGATAAACGCAAAAATAAAACGAACGCCAAGATCACATGATTGAAATTCCTTTCCATTACATAAAATTATTTACAAAAAGATAATTAACTTTCCTACTCTTCTTTCACTGAAGCTATAAAAGGGTGTCTTATTCACCTCCTTCAATATCCATTCTACATTCCACCGCACACACCTTCACGGTATATCTGGGATCGAACAATTAAGACATTAAATTATTTCTTTTCTTTATGAAAACCAGGAAGAAAAAAAAATCGCGGCTTTTTTCATAAATTGTTTCGTTTTAATTTTTCTTGGCTTCTAATACTAGGTAGAAGTGATAAAAAATAACCCCAACCATTTTTTTACCTCAATAAAAAGAGGTGTGAAAATTCTTTTCTTTTGTCCGACGGTGATTGCATACTAAAGAAATTTTAGGGGGAAAAAAACCTTGAATAGTGAGATGGGATTTTTTCGCAAGGCTCTTCTTACTTTAAATTTGAGACTGAACATGATTATACTCTCTTTATTTTATCATTTTTTGCAGAAAATTCTGTAATGAATGGGGCTCTATTATTAAAGTATTTTATTGTTATTTTATCAAATTAAAATCCCACGGAAACAATGTCGAAGAAAATGAGTAAGAACCTACCACGAGATAACGAAACTATAGATAATGAATTTTTCATCAAGTAATTCCTTGAGTGGAAAAAAATGAAAAAAAAGTCTTTTTTAATTCTTTCTCTTAAATATTTCTTTGACGACGCACAGTGGTGAAATATACGAAAAAGCTGGCCAAAAAGGTTTTTAAAAATTTATCGGTACAGCCGTAAAACTTATTTATATTGATAATGTAATATGTTGCCCTAATTTTTGTGTACTTTTCGCCATGTTAACGACATGTAGGCCGCCATGGCACTTCCGTAAACTTCTGAATTCTTTTCAAAACTGTAAGTGCTTGTACATTCGTATCAAAGTTTTATTATTATATTTTTGTTCGATTTCATCTAGTGGCTTGTTTTCGACATGGAACTTAGTCAATAACGCACGTGCAAACTTTTCATCCCCTATTAATAGGAATCAAACAGGTTTAAAAAAATAAAAACAAGTCTTTTAAATGCAGAAGAAGTTTGTAAAGTGTTCAAATACAATCATTGAAGGAAAAAGTGTGGGTTTCCAAGGAATTCTGGCATTATAAATAATTTTCGGTAAAGCTTATATTAGTAGATCTTTATTTAAAACAAATTGTCGTGCTACTTTTTGCTACTTTCATTTTTTGGTTGTTTTATTGCATTAGTAGCTGTAAAATTTTTCTATGCATGTTCTTCTACGGAAAACCTCTGTTGCATCAAAACCAATTATTCGACGAGAGCTGATGCTTTTTATAAAAATAATTCATATACAAACAAAAGTGTATAGAATAAACATCTTTTTTCTAAATTTTGCGTGGTTTAATATACTAATACCGAAGTACTAGACTCCGAAAAAAGAAAACTATAGAAGCTAATTTTTGATTACCAATCAAATTGGAAAACCTGTTTTTTATTAAAACATTTTACACATGCTTCCTTAAAATGTGCCATTAAAAGCTTTTGAAGACAGTAGTGAAAGAAATATGGGAAGGAAAACTTGAGAACAGAGAGAGAAAGCAAGTGAGTGAAAACAGATACAGAGAAATAGTCTAATGCATGCTGCTCAAATGGAAAGGGGAATAAATGAACACACTGAAATGGCAAATATCTTGCTGTTTGAGTGCCAAAAATAGATACAATATCAAAAGACAAGGCCTTACCACTACTGGTTCATTGCAATTAAAAAATATCAATACAATATATGAAATGGTGCTCTTTAAGGTTCCACTTTGTACTCGAATATTGTCACAATAAAAGCTAAAAAAATGAGTTGTGCAGAAAATATTTTGTAACTGAAGATTCAGCACTGGTGTCTTTACGAAACTTGTTTAATCAAACTGTATAACGACCGATTAAATCGCTAAAAGAGGATTTTTTATCCTTCGAGGACGATATTAATATTTTTTTTTAAATTAACAAATGGGATTTTGACAGTTCCTCAAAAACATTTGAATATAATACAACTCTTCAAAAATCTAACAGCTACAGATGCCAGCATTTTCGTCACATCGCTTGTTCTAATAAATTAATTTTTTGCGGAATGGAGATGAACATCAGTATACTGCATTGCAGAAACTCCACGGCCGTCTTCTCGATATTGTAGACCATTACTACTTCAGTTCGTTCATTAATCGACACAAATTAAAAAACAAGACAAACTAGATAACTGATTTGAATCCGACAAACATGAAAACTAGTTATCAAAATTTTTAATTAGACATAAAAGCAAACGCCATTATGAATACTCAACGAACCAAAGATGTAATTTGTGTCCAACCACAAGTAAACAGTTCAATAGCTTAAAGTTTTGTTTAAAGCAGTCATTGGAAACCATCTACAATAAGGACTGTCCACGCTACATTTCCGGATTAGATTCTTTTAGTGCTTATTATATTTTTCATATAGACTTACGTTATGTAAATTACAAACGCGAGGGGGGGGCAAAAAATACTGTTGGAAATTGTAAAAAATAATCCAAGATAAATTTAAATTTCAAATAGGTCTCGTGATTGACAAGTCGAACCGTGAATGCAGCACGCTCGCGGAAGTCAACTACTGCTGTTTGATTCATTTTTCTATTCATTATAGTGTAAGAGCTGTTTAAAGGTCCTTGAATCTCTTCATCAATCTTAATATTTACGTCTACCCAACATATTCTAAAGTTTTTATTACAAATAATTATATAATTTTAATATTTAACAATTTTGGCCAACTTTTTCGCTTTTTTCACCACTGTGCGACCGACGGTTAGATATTTTTGAAATAAAATAGAGAAAAATAAATATTATTCATATTAAATAACAATGAAAAATTCCACCTTATGCTCAATTGCGTCAAAACATTAAAACACAGTTTATACGCCTTTCAAGGGACTGACCTAAGAAGACGTATAAATGAAAAGACATACAATCGAAATTCTACTAAACAACTTTGATTATTACAAATTTAATACCACTAAAGAAAATTAATTTAAATTCAATAATTTTAAAGTCTTTTAAGATATCGCTAGTATATTACCACATAGTGTGAAAAACAGTAATTAAATTTTAAAATTAAATATTTATGATAAAATTGAGAAAAATCATACCTTTATTATATATCTTGAGTCTAATTATAACTTTTTTTCGTGTACGGTTTGTGTGCATGCAGGTAGGCGTTTAATTAAGAAAATCTTGACCTGTCGTCTGACGTGCTCTGTGAGTATTAAGTTCATCATTATGAATTTAATTAAGTTCATGGAATGTTTTTTCATTGGTCTTCTGACAAAAGAAATCAGTTCGAAGTTTTTCGACAGATTCCATTGAGTCTTCAAAGAAAGGTGGAATAACTTCTTCATCATCGCTTAAATTGGCACCACACGATTTGAATGTTATTAATTCATCAATTGTGAATAATTTCAAAGTCATGATATCAGTATTACATTTCACATACTAGAAAGGAGGAAATGTTCACAATTTAGAACGGGGAAAACGACGTTTAACCGAAGCTTTGCGTCGTATAAACGAATCACTTTATCATTACAATGAATTCGAATGAATCGGGACTGTGAAGCGACGTATAAATGCAAAGGACCTACAAATGAGAAACGGATAAACGGTGATTTACTGTACTGAAAAATTTAGTTTGTATTTAAGCGCAATTCATTGAATGTAGAAATATGTTTTCTTGAACGGTTCACCAAAAGAACTATTTATTTATATCATATTATATCTCCCAGGGGGGGAGGTATAATATGATATAAATAAATGAGGATGAATAAATGACTCAATGAAGATGAATAATGAGAATGAAACAAATGACTGAATGAGGATGAATAATGAGAATGAAATAAATGACTGAATGAGGATGAATAATGAGAATGAAATAAATGACTCACAGATGAGAAGCCGCCTGATAAATAAGCGGGTCCTCGTTTCGTTTGTGGTCTACCTCCACTACGATGACCCGACTCACCTCTTTCGGGAGGGGTTGGGCAGTGGCCTGTATTTGGCTACAAGGGCTCTGACCTTAGTTCCGACTGCTGTCGTGGTGCCAGTTATTTAACGACTCCGGATGCCTACGCAGGACGGGGGGGGGGGGGCTCATTTGTGATATCATATTATATTAACCCTTTGAGGACGACTGTCAAGCGGACGTTCAAGCTTCTGGTAGCGTTATGCGTGCGGCCGTCCTCAAAGGTTAAATGAAGAGTTTCAATTCTAGAAACTTTCGGTTCCGAGGACGAGACCTTACCACCAAACCACCGCGATTTCAGTGATTGCGGAAACTAATGAAGGAATCGTCGAACATGATATATACTGATGTCCCAAGTTCATACTAATAAATAATAAATAATACCCAATCAAAATAAGACTTCAAAATTAGGGATTATAAGAACATTGTACAAAATATACTGGGGACTCTATTATATATTAAAATATATTTTTATATAAATTTGATACTATGAGCCGTGTTATATTTATCTTTTACAATTTATCATTTTCAACATTAAACTCAACGATTTTTTATTTGTATTATTATTATTTAATTTGTGTTTTCTTTTATTATATTATCTATATTACATTATTTATATTATTATTATTATTTTATATATTTTATATTTTCATTTCTATTTGTCACTTTATTTTCATTTTCCTACTGCTAATTATATATTTCAAGTATTATATATATTTAAACTTTATATATTTTCTAAATTATATTATATTCTTATCCATATTTTATGAATAATAATTTATTTACTGCAAATTTTCCTTTTCTTTATAATTCTGGAAATTTTAAGAGTCGTAGGGTCGTAAAGCATCTGTCTGGTTTGTCTTGTCTGAGCTGGCTCTAGCTCAATTTGTCGACATTTATCTGTATATCTGCTGTGAATTGATGGCTCCTTCGTGGGTAGATATCATGATGAATTATTTTTGTCTCAAAGATAACCATAAATGGCTGTAACAATTAAGAAAAGATAAAACTATGATATTTTAAGAAATTACGCAATTCTTTTCTGCTTATAAAATGTCAGGCAACTAACTTTTTGACTAAAACTTGTGTTTTTTCTTAACAAATCTAAGTTCTGTAGTTCAAGAACTTGTCGAATTGTGCACCTATGTTTAATTTCTAAAATTTAAAAATACTTTGAGAGGTAATAATCTGCTGTGACGTGATGACGTGAATCTACCATTCGTTCTCAACCGCCGCCAGTTCCCGTTAATTCCAGCTTACACGATGACTATCAACAAATCGCAGGGGCAAACTTTCGATCATGTTGGAATTTACCTCGATGAGCCAGTCTTTTCACATGGACAGCTCTATGTTGCACTTTTAAGGTCTAGGATTCCCAATCACGTTAAAATTTACACAAATACATCTGAAGTGCAAGGAAAATTATTAAACAACGAAAAATACTTCACACGGAATGTTGTTTACCAAAACGTTTTTTGAATAAAGAAATATTTAAATAATATGTAAATAAAAAAATATTTCCTGTCATAAAACATATGTTTAATTTATTTGTTTTCAATCAATGTTAAACATTTCTCTTGCATATATATCTATTTAAACACGTCAAATTTGAAGGGAAATCTCTTGAATGAAGAGGCAATTTGCACCCGTCAAACCATGACGGGTGAATTTCTAGTTTTATAATAATAAACCTACATTAAGATTAAAAAATTAACAAAAATTGTATTATTAAAATGAAAAATATAATATTTAATACAACTGTCCTTTACCTAAGCAAAAAATATAAATAAATAAATAAATAATAAAAAATTTATGAATCTTTTCTTAATTATATTTGACAGCATTTTGTGCTAATTTTGAATTAATCTTACATATTCATTTAGATACGATAATCAATGATTTTAAGAGAACACTGAAATTACAGCCACATTACCCGAATTCCCATCAAATTGGAACATTCACGTTTCCTAACCTCATTTTAACGCAAAACTGCTGTATCTCACTGTCTAAACACTCAATGAGTAACTTTTAATAGTTAACCTCCCTTAATTACGCGGAAACTGTAATTCAGCCGTAAACAATATTCAGAGCTTCAGTTTATTTGAGTTATTTATATTAACGTCCCCTTTTGCAAGCAACACGAGGGCTATTTTGGGTAGACCTCATAATTTTGAACAGCCCTCAGATGACGAGGCCGACACCTGAGCTGGCACCCCCTCTCCAAACTTCCTCACCACACCAGCGGGAGGACGTTAAAGAGATTCATTGCCCCCTGTTGAAGCCAGGAGGGGGACCAATAATCTCGGAGGGTTATTGGATGCATAGCCATTGCTTGGAACGTATGTAAAGACATGTGTAGACTTATATTTGATAATTTAGAATTGGTCTTTCTGAGTAGCGGTAAAATAGGGAAATGAATGCGGATTTGACTGAGAGGTACAAATTTTTGCCACAAAGATTAGCCAAGATTTATATTTGAAGTAAGGGACAGTTGCCGAACTGGGTAATTGCCTGGATTGGATCGTTATCAGAATTTCAATTCTATTAAATATTTAGGCCGTATAAAAGTCTGCTTATGTTACAACGCTGTAAATAGGGTTTATGAAATCATTTTTTTGGGAAAACGGTTATGCGAGAGCAGTTAGAGAATAAGTGTTTTCATTTAGATATCATCAATTGAATATTTTAAAAGAAGACTGATAGTACTTACTCTGTGTCAAAGCAAGTAGGAAAATATGTTGCTATATTCTAAGAGAGGAAACTTGTTTTACTACAATTTACTATAATAAATGTAATAGAAATTCGAATGCCTTTATTTCAGTCTGTTGCAATAGGAAATAAAAACAAAACTGGTAAAGATGAGTTGCGACTATCAAAATTAATTACACAATTGTTTTACCAGCCGTTTCCTCATTATTTCCATCAATTTTTGAAAATACGTTAATTAATATCGCAAAACTATTCTTCCCAATGACCTGAAAGTTCACCTTTTTGCTTTACATGATCATCATTCACATACCTAATTTGAATGATAATTACAAGAAGATGATCCTGAAAAAGTTGAATTAATATGCAAACCATTTTCTCGATTCCCTAAACTCTAATATGCAATTAAGGATGATTACTATAATCTGTCATTGGCGTCGTCGGCATTGATTGGTTTATCTGATTCTAGAGAGTTCGATTTATATTTCTTTGCACAATTATTAATGACGACAGAAGTTTAGGAATTAATGCTTTTGAAATTTAGAACAGCCGATTCTGAAGCTCTATGAAAAATTGGTAATAGAGCTAATGATACATTTCTAAACTTTTCAACTGCATAAGAGATTAAGTTTCAAATTTAATCAACTATGCGAAGCCATTAGATTTGCTTTGAATCTAGATTTTGCTGAACATCTTGGTGAGATTCTGTTCCCTTAAAAATAGCTTTAGAATCTAATTCAAACATCCGCATGACCTTTTCTGGCTTTTAAAATTTTAAATTTCGTGGGAATGATCCTGCAGAACAAAATTAATTCATACACATATAGATTAAAGTGTAATTAAGATAGAATTTTCGGAATTAATGCTTTTGGAATTTAGACCAGTTGGTTTTGAAGCCCTGTGAAAAATTTCTCATTGTCATTTGAGCAGTCTAAGAGATTTTATTTCAGCTAGTTATGCAAAATCATGTTTTGAATTTGTTAATAGATAATAATGAACATCTTGTTGTAACTTTATTCTTTTAAGAACAGCGTTACAAAATTATTCACAGGGGCATATCATTTTCTATAGCTTTTCCAATTAAAATTAATTTTTTGGGGTGTGGGCGAATTGCAACAATTTGTAAAGACGAATTAAGAGAGTATATGGTTTATAATCCACTGTGATATTAATAAAATTGTTATTTTATTAAAAATATTCCAGTGAAGTATATCAATTCCGGAGCCGTAGGGTTGCTTGTTCACCTAATATCCATTACGTTGGCCAACCTGATGCACTTTAAATGAGTAGAGGTAAAATATCCTTCCGTTGGTGTGGCGTGCAAATTAGAACGATAGGATTCCATCTCAAGCGCTGTCTTCAGCTTTTGATCATGTTATTAAATATTGAGGCTGGTGGAAAATTTCTAAAGAGTACATTTCAACAGGAAACGTTAACATAACTAACAAACGCTATCTTTGATATTTTATGATCCTCAATTTGTATTTAGGGAGCGTTGATTTAAGAAGCCGGAATTATTTGTATTATGTCTCTAATCAGATAAGCTGAAAGTGCTTAGAGGCGCACATTTAATGCCAAATGGCTATTCATATTACTGCACTGGCAAAGACAAATTCTTTAAGAATGTCTTAGAGAAGTACTGTAACAAGCATTTCAAATGAGACTGAGTTTTTAAAAAAATATTGATAAAACTGATATCTGAGTATAAATAAGTATAATTTTTGACACCTATGTGTAACAAATATATATATATATAAATAACGTATCTGTGGTTGTAGTGGTTGAAAATAAACACAGGCCGAGTAATTAACTAATTTCTTTTTATTATCGATAGGAGAGTGCTGGATATACGACTACCTCTGTTTAGGTTACAAGCGAAAGTGCCCAGCAAAATCCCTGTATTCGGATAAGGGAATAACATGTTGACACGTGATCAAAGTGAAGGGAATATTGGGTATTTTTAATAAGTTACGTAAGCGTTTCAGGGAAAAGGTCTGGTGCCAAAGAGACGCCGTCATGATTTTCTGTCAGCACATGAAAACGATTAAATATTCTTTTAATAATAAACATGCCAAAATGAGAGATTTAATATACCTCCAGCGCGGGAAAAGAACGAAACTGGAGTTTCAGAAAAGTGATTTTGGAATACATTAAGATTTTAAAATATATAATATTAGAATTTCAAAGAGAGAGAGAGAGAGAGAGAGAGAGAGAGAGAGAGAGAGATCTAGCTTGCTTCTTGATTTATTTTCAAACTTTGGTTCATTTAAGTCCAATAACTTACATTTCAAAATTCTCATTTTAGATCTTTCGAAACAGCGATTATCAAAAATTCCTACTAAAGATCCTACTAAAAAGTTTCATCTTTAATTTCCATCATCCTACTTTTGACAAGATTCCTTTCTCTTCCATTTTCAATAATGCACAGCACTTTTTTTCTATTAAAAACATTAGTTTGCAAAAAACTTTCAAATATAATGTTCCTTTTGGCAGAAAAATCTTCAATTACAATAATGCCTCTTCTGACGTTGTAAATCTTAAAAAAACAGCTAATTGTTTTTGCGATAAAGACTCCTTTTCTCAATTTATTGACAAAGATTCTGGCCATATCGTTACTGGTAACCTAGACATTGTAGAGAATACAGATCTGAAAAGAATCAAGTTAAAAGGTCCAAAATTCAGACCGATCTTTCGAGTTTCTCTTCCTTCCATACTGCATAAATTACTGAATAATATTGATGATTTCTGTTTAAAAACTTCTAATGCTTTTTCTATCTCCAAATAATCCTTCCACATCAAATTTAAGTCTAAATTATATTTTTCTCAGTTGCTATTGTATATAATTTCCAAATTATACAATAAGTAATTCTTTGACGTGACGGTAAATGGACAGCTTCTATTTATATACATTCCGAAACGAATTTAAATTCGAATAAAAGTAACATTTTCGTCATCGCATCGAAATTTGTCGAGGTTTGTTAAGAAGCCTATTATTGCTATTGATAAACAATCAATTTTGGAAACAATAGTCCAAACAATTTCATTGTTCAAATGAATGTGAACGTATAAAATTCCAAAAGATTATATTCATTCTTTCGAATTAAAAGTCTTTAGCTTCAGTACTTTAACAATGGATCAAATTGCGCTTCACGATTTTGTTGCATTCTCTGTAGGAAAAGAATTGATTCAGTTTTCGCTGTATATGATTTGTAGAATGTAAACAGAATCGAGTGAAATATGTAGCCTTTATGAAACAATTATGGTTAAAGTATCTGCTTTAAAAGAAATAAAATAAAATATATGTTGTTAGAATAATTTGTATTTTAATTTGGTGGTATTGAAAATTAAAAATCTTAAATTTAAAGGCTAGTTATTTATTTTAACTGATTCCCTGTGCAGTGAAATAGTATCTATGTAAATTTAAAAATAAAATTATGCATTTATCTCTGCTTATCTGGTAACGAGTATCAAGCTTTTGCAAAAAAAAAACATTTTACGACAAAAATCAATTTTGTAAACTCACTGATGAATTTCTCCCTGATAAGAGTAAATAATTAATAATAATTTGACTTTTCCTTGTGGACATACCAATTTGGAGCCACTGGCAGTTCCGAAGAACGCCAGCAAGTTTATTTTGGTTATATTAACGTCCCGTTTTGAAGCAACACGAGGACTGTTTTGGGACAGACCTTGAAATTTTGAATTGTGGAATTTAGGAGCATCAACAACTGAAACTTTGTTCAACCAAACATTTTTTAGTTTTTCTATATGCAGTAAATCGTCAAATCACCTCGTTCAAAAGTTTGAAGACAATTTCTAGATTAATAAAAAAAGTGATGTGTAGATTTTAAAATAATACGATGCTACATCGAATCTTTTCTTTTCATTTTTTTTCTGATATTCTAAAATAAATGATATCGTGATACAGCACGTAATATTTATGGCATATTAGATGGCATTATCACACAGCTGTTAAAAAAATTGAAGTTTTTTTCCAAACAAAAATGAAAGAAACCCACGAAAAGATTCCTGACTAGTTTTCTTTTGTTGCGGAAAAGAAAAATAGTTATTTCTTTTTTAATAAAAGATAAATTATAACAGTCATTGTTTTTACCCACTGGCATAATAAATTGTTTATAATAAATTATATTGATCAATCTTTGTGCAAATGCGCATTATTTTATATTTTAAGAGGCTAATTCAAATTTGTTGAGAAAATAACATTATTCTATAATTAAGTTCTGGAATAAAATGAATTGTATAAATTAATATAATAATATTTCAGTATTTAAAATTAGCAAATTTCACAAACATAATAACAAGTTAAATTTATTTTACTGTTGTTCAAGGGGCTTAATACCACGATAAGTATTTTATTACTGCAACACATTTCAATAGTTTCTGTTAAAATCTCAATAAATGAAATAAAATGCAAGCAGGACTCATTTTTCACTTGTAATGAATAAATTATAATAGCTAGACACATTTCGAGTCATTGTCACAGCACTGAAAATGATCACTTTGCATCTAAAAGAATAAATAAACGCTTTTAGACTCTGATAAATCAAATGGATTTAAATATTGAAGCTACTTAGCTTATTTTTTTGACAGCTCATTATTTGTGAAAAGTAATGACAGACCACCTATTGCATTTTAACAGTTTTCGGCACAGTCAATAAAACATTGCTTTTATTCCAATTTTAAATTCGCTGAAGGGTTTATAAATTACATCTACTCATTTCACTTTAAATGAAAGAATATTTCATTATGTGTTTTGGAAATTATGTAGAAGGACAATTGTTAATATGGAGAATTTTGATTCTATTGGACATTTCATGCGGCACGATTATATAGAATAAAATTGCTTTTAGTTTTGGAACTTAACATAATAACATCAAGCATTCTTTCATAAATATAAAGCCATTTTAGGTCAAGTTATCCTTTATTAAAACAAAATTCAATTTGAAATATTTGAAAAATATGATTTTTATTTATAAATAAGAAAAAGTGTATGTGTAAAGTTTAGGCTTGGACACAAATATTGTTGTAGCTATATTTTAAAAGTACCAGTGCGCAATTTTTTTATCACTGTAAGCGCTTTATGATTTCAGCAGTTTAAAACATTAAATGTATTTGGAAAAACTATTCTTTGTTTTCACCAACATCTGGATCTGGTTCATATTCATTTCAAAAAATCGATAGTCATTTTGTGCTTACTAAATTTCTAACTGAATCCCATTTTACAAATTATTATCAATAAACTAATGATCATATAATTCGTACGGCGAAGATATGGATAGATATTGTAAAAATGTCACAATTATTTCATAGTCAAACGTGAAATTCGTATTCATGCTTTTATGCTAGTGGTATTAACCGAAATGCTCAGTTCTAGTGCGAACGATCTCAGACAATTTCGCAATAACTGATATACTCCGCTGTCGGCTTCTCTATCAAGCCTGCGAGTTCGTGGAATTAATTAGTCAGTAGCCGTCTGTTGAGCCAGTCCGGGATATTCAAGGCAGCTTCTGAGCATCCTATTCGTCCATCAGCTAATAGACGAAGGGGGGGGGGGGGCGCTCAAGGCACTGATCAGGAGGACGGGAAAGACATTGTAATCAGTGCCGTTTCTAATGATAAGCTATAGCTGAGATTACAGACGCGGCTGTAACGGTCCCACATTCGATATCCATTGGACGGCACTGAAATCCATTAGGTGCAGTGTAACTCCACAGATAGATGTCCCTGCTGGGATTAACTCCAGGATTAGACAAAGGAAGAAAACCTTCATTCAATAAGATTTTTAATATCAGATATTTACCATTTTTAGATAATTATAGTTAGATGGTTTCGTTGCAATTTCTACTGCTATAATACTGAGGAATGATACTCATCAAATTAGACAATATTTTGAAAATTAGACAGTGAAACACCCAGAAGGAATTAAATTTTCCATCAGAAGCTTAAATTTTGTAGATGAATAAGAGACACGTGGAATTTACACAACTTTTTAGGTAATTTTTAGTTATAAATTGTTTTTCGGTATAAATCCCCCCCAGAGCAGCACTATGAAAAAAGAACTTTATTTACAACATTTGACGTCTTTAACGAAACGATATCTTAAGGACTATGGCCAGAAACGAGCGGATTTACTACATGACAGTAACCACACTGTTCGCATCAGTTACTAGTTTGGCTTCCTTTTTTAACTTATAGCAACCCTTTGACGCCGCCATCTTCCGTCTTGCATCTCTGCCGGAGTTAGTAGAAGTTGTCTGTATTTCATGTCCGCATGTGGTTTGAACACTGCAGCTCTCTCATGTATTTTCATATTATGTTTTTAATTATTTATTGAAACGCATATATACTCTACCATGAGTAACGTATTAGATAATGTGGAACATCACAGTTTCTACAAGTTACAGATATTATTAGTGTTTCAAAGCATTAGTACGTGTACAATTTCGCAGTACATGTTTAATTTTATTACTATTGTACGCATCGCATCTAGCTCTTGCATGAGAAAAACTAACTTATGCCATCCGGCCGCATATATTGGAATTAAACCTGTATGTATTGGAAGTAAACCTATATATACGTAAATAAATTATTTATTTCAACAATCAATACAGTCCGCTCAATTCGTCGAAAAAAACGCAAACACCCACCCATGTTTTGATTATAGTCAAGAATTACCTCGCAAAGAATAATATTACTGCCAGCAGAGATTTGCCTATATTCTAGATGTAAAATGCCGTTTAGAGTTATTCAGAAAGTGACAAATGTTGAAACTTTCAGATGTAAGATCAAGGATTGTTTTTCTCACCAACTATACGAACATAAAGACAACGATGCAAAAGCAGAAGACGAGTAATTTGAATGTGACATAGTTTAAATTTATATAGCTCCAAACATTACGTTTAAGAAAAATTTATTTCAGAAAAACTTTGATCTCTAATAGTATTTTTATTCATAATGCATCAAATGGTTCTAAGAAAATATACCTGCCATGAGTGGCGAAAAGAAATAAAAAAAAAAGAATTTCAAGCTATTTTGTTACCAAATATTATTCATATTGAATTAAAAATCAATACTTATATATTAATCAAAGCGCTTTAAATGGCTAGCTGTTTTGATTGATAAATATGTTTTTCAATTTTATATTAATCATGTTAAAGATATTTAAAAAACCTATTTAAATAATTTTAAAATAAGCAACTAAAATAGCCTAAGACTATGAAAACAAAATATGTTTTATTTTACTTTAAATTTTCTGACACGTACATAATTCTAAGTAATCTATTCAAAAGACAGTGTTGAGCCAAAAAACTTTGTATTTTCGCCTAATAGTTTGGTGAGGTTCTTGACTGTAAGAACTGTAAGATGAAGATAGGAAATTTCTAAAGGAAGACTTGACAATGAATAAATGCTTGCATATTGATGGCGATACTGGAGTAGACACATCAAAATTATAATCGGCGATCCGTTCTTTTATAAAGGATGCGAGTTAAAAATATACTGCAAAATACCCGTTGAAAGTGCTCGATAAAATTTTTTTTTGTCTTGAACATTTGACTTTTTCCACAAACTGCACTGAAAATACCATCCACTTTTTAGGAAGGCAAGACATAAATAAGATGAAAAATAGACCTTCAATTATCCTTTTTTTTATCTTACTTTTTGAACTATATTTCCCATTTTTTTTCTTAAAAATTATCTATATCTAAAAGTATCTGACTGGATGCCCATTAAAAATTAGAGGTATTTTTATTATTTGAATGTCAATATTTTCAAATAAAGTATTTCTTCATAATATAAAATTATAATAAGTCGGTGTTTCTCAAAAATAATAAGGGGAAAGGAAACAGCACCCTCCAGTGCACTGTACAAGTATAAAAACCTTTGCTCAAATGAATAATGAATAAGTTACTGTCTATGTCTTTTAAGCAAGTAGCGAGCTTGTCCACCATCCGAATCTGAATTGGGCATTTCCTCACGACGACTTTATCTCACTTCCGTGAAGGAAAGAAGGCAAATCTTCATCCTACAAAGCGAAACAATGATTGAAAGCAGAAAGATAAATTGGATAAACATAAATGACATACGGAAACCTTTTTCGATTGTAGAAATCATGTTCGAAATTTAGCGAAATTAAGATTAGAGAAATCTGTGAATGAACAAAGAATTTTCAAATTTTAGCATTAAATTTTATATAATCATTAATTCAACATTTGGATTCTGAATTGAAAAATATATATTTGCGTAACGAGAATTCTCTATTAAAATCGCTGCATTGAAAGGACATTTTAAATTTATTGAACCCATAATGTAAAAATTAAAGCTTAATGCAAATATGGTTACGAACATGAAACGTGGCTTTCCAGCAATAGTAATTTTATAGTTGGGAAGATACATTTACAGAGATTCTAACTAAGTATCGAGGGAGATCACTCAATGACCCCCGATCTTGGCGACCATTTTAGCGATAAATTTGGCGACAAAACGAAGATACTAGAAAATGATACAATTTTCGCGATATCTTTCATAGGAGCCGAGATCCGGATTTCTCCAGAGATTTCGACGTGACGTCACGCCCTTTCAGGGCGACTATAAATACACGACAGGATGGATAGACTGGGAACGTGTTTGGTCGACTTGAATCACCTTTGGAGTGCGAAAGCCTCTGGAATCTCTCTTTGGAGTTTATCCTCAGTGCGAACTAGTAAGCTGAGCGGTGCTAAAAGTGCTGCTGCTGCTATTATTTGTGATTTGCTGTTTGTTTATATTGCTAATTTGTGTAGGTGCTGTACTTCCTATTACCTGTGATTCGTATTTTACGAAATATTCATGTATAAAGCGTCTTTCTCATTATCCTGCTTATTGGCCTATTCTCACCGTACACACACTGAGCGATTTTCTTTACAATATGTCTATGTAATGTTCATCTGAGGAGACAATGGGTATTACAGAGCCGTAGCAGCTTAGAAGAAAACTATCTCGAGGTTCACAGATCTTGCTAAGGAGAAAGTGGGAAAATTATTGCCTTCCTCATTTGAATTTAGGAGTATTTTTGCAATTATAAATTTTGTTATATGCATAGAATTCTTTCAGTGGTACATAGAATCTTGAAAATGAACAAATATTTTTTAATACATACAGCGAAATATAAGAAATGCTTGATGTAAGTGAAGATTTCAATTTACCAGAAATAAAATTTTCTAGAAAGAACATTTATACAGTTTTAGACAGTACTGAATATGTTTCCCATGCATTTCGTAACATGAATTTGCATCTGTGTATTGTGAAATAATATTAATCTATCTATTCATATAGCTCACAATAGCTTGAGCATACCAGAAAGAAAAAGCTTACTTACTGAAAATTGATTATTAGTGTTTCCCTGTTGTCTTTATTAGATAAAATATGTTAGAATTCCTTTTAAACCACAATTGACGAAGCTGGTTTCTTTACCATCAATGGGATTAAAGACGTTTCGAAGGAGGAGCTGAAAAATTATGCTTTATTATTATTGAATTATGAGTCTTCCTACAAGAATTTCTCAATTTTATATCATGTGATCTACAAAGTTTTCTTTCAGTGACATAAAATTTACTGAAGAAAGAAAAGAATAATTATTTCATTATACAGTAAAAATATTTCCCAAAATTAGTGAATTCATGGGAGCATGATCTAAAGTTTATTACTCTATTGTATTATAATATCTTATAGAAAACGAATATTAAAAAATATTCTTTGAAAATGAAGTTTTGCGGCAATCGCAACAGAAATCTCTGCAGAATATTCTAACGCCGATGATTGAACAAGTAAATAACTTTTCTATGTTACTGAGTTTGAAGCTCTCACGTCAAAGTCTTTGAATTTCCATTTCATTCTAAAGAACACAACCGCGGCAAATACAATCGAATGTCTTTTTACCGTCGACTCCACAAAGCAGAGTTTCCGTTGCCACTCTCGGAACCAAAATGAGATCCCCCTCTTCCACAAACCTTTTTCCTGGATGAAAGCTCTTCTTTTGTATGGGAAATGCCTAATTCATGAGACAACGTCTGGTGCTGGCAGCTTCTGCAAGCCAATGAGATCGTGGTATTTCTCTTCTTTGTTGTTTCCTCTCACACGTTTCTTTATGTGTATCACAGGTTACTGCGCTGCGAGCATGGAACTTATCAAGGAGGTATTGGTGTATATATTAACACGCTTCCAGCTGCGATGATGGATTCCAATGTTGCCGGAGCATTCGGCAAGGGTGTTTAAATCAGAAGCCTCATGTGTTTGGTCTGGATCTCTGGCTGAAAAAAAGAAAGGTGGAAAAGGACAATTGATTGTATTTTTCTTTCGATACGAAGACAAGTGAAATATATTATGGTTTTAAAGAATGTATTGCGAATTGTGAAAAATTTTATACTTCATTAATTTAGTGAAAAATATTTAATGACTGCATGACAGTAAAAATATTTTAATTTCGAATCGTTATAAAGAATGTTTTATTCGTGAACTCGGTTGAATAATTGGCCAAATATTCCATTGCAACGAAATTCGAAATAAGAAGAAACAACAGATTAAACATTTTTTATTTAATGTATATTCATAAATATTCTACAGAACCTGAATGTATTTATATAATACTAGCCGCCTTCGGTGACCAGATTGTTCGCCAGCAATGTGATTTCAATTAAATCTTGCATCATTTTATATTCATGGTTTCTTTAAAGACTTATTTTAAATTTCAGATTGTAGTAGATATTTAACCCATGTTCTTTTAGTGGCCTTGGACCTCTTCTGTTCATTTTCTACATAAATGTCCCTAATGGAATCAGATAACTGATTATGCCATGCAGCATCTAAAATATGAATTGGATTGCAAAATATGCATTCGATTTTAACATTACAAGGGCGCAATACATTTTATGACTAGCGGCATGTTAGCTGGATTAAAACATGCTGAAAAAAGAATGAAAACATAGAAACAATAATCATTCAACTTACTAGATATATTTCTCAATCAACGTAATATCTCAGAGCTTGGTCTGCAGACTGCAAAATATTTTGATGAAGCTAAATGTATTATGATATTACCTCTACTTTCAACAATGAAAGAGAAACTGGCAATTAAATATTTGTTTAAATAATCAAAACTGTTCGAATTGCGTTGCAACAATGAAAAGTGTTGTTGTTAATTATGCCAAAAGTATATTTAAAAAATTATTAAAATTAGAGAAAAAATTGTACAACAATTTAATTAATATAATTGAAAAGTTAAGTTTTTGCGCTTTGAGATGGTGTAAAAAATTTTTGTGCTTTAATATGTTCCAAAGTTATTAAAAAAACCCGCCGAAATTTCGTCTAAATTTTAATTAAAATTAAAAAAAGTGTTCCAAGGTGCACATTCCCATCCTTCGAAGTATGTTTGTGCCAAATTTTGTAGTTCTAGTTCCAGCGGTCTGCCCTGTAGGGGACCTACACACAGACACACACAGTCTCCGTTATTATTACTAGAGATGGATATATAAATATGAAATGCAAGGTATTGTCACAAGACTTAAGAAATACTCACATTTACTTTATAATAATTTGTATACATTTTAAACTGTATTTCTCCTATATCACTTTAAGATAAGTTTTATATATCTTCTGTCAAAAGAACATGACTATGGATAAGAAAAGGGTGCCTTCATTCATGCTTTAATTTTTTGTTCTATCTCTTTAGAAACTTCGCTTCAAACATATGGTTATACGGAAGAGTAGCACATTTTTTTTGTATAACTATCATAAAATTTTATTTTTAAAATTAATCACGTCATATCTACTAATAATAAAGGAGAATGTGTATGTGTGTTTTGGCGCTCTACAGGATATACCGCTATATCTAGAGAACAAGCACTAATTTGGAAGGTGGAAATGTACACCTCATAGCCATTTTTTAAAATTTTAATTAGAATTTTAATTAATTAAAAACTAAGCGAAATTTTGGTGTTTTCCCTTAATAACTTCAGAAAATATTACAGCACAAATGTATGTTGACACCATCTGGAAATTAAAAAAATTACCTTTTCAATAAGATCAATGAAGTTTTCTTATTATTTTTTTCTCTAATTTTAATAGCCTTTTAAAAATATTTTTCTACATAATTTACAACAATACTTTTCATTGTTGCAACGCATTTCAAACCGTTTTCATTGTTTAAAGGAATATTTAATTTCGTGTTTGTCTTCCATTGTTGAAAGCTAAGAAAATATCTAACTGGATTTTGCTTTCCTCTTTTATTTGATCAATTTTTCTGAGAAAGCTTTAAAGGAAGTCCTCAAGATAGTAAGAAATAGCAGCCTGCGGCGACCAGCTTGTTCGTCAGGAATATGATTTTCATTGTTCTATTAACAATTTTAAATTATTTAAAATTGTGATATACATTTAACCCATGTTCTTTCATTAGTTTTACACCTGTTCTGTTCGTTGTCTGAATGAACCTCCCTAATAGAGTCAAGTGACTGGCTGTGCCATGCAACGTCAGATTGCGAATTGTCAGCATAAACTTCAATCTTATTCCTCTTTCAAAATATGCATTTGATTTTTAACTTTAAAATGGCGTTGCTAATTTTACTTCCAGCCGCATGTTAGCTGGATGAAAATATGCTGATTAAAACATAGCATTAATTATTAAGATATTGTCTTAGCTTTCAACAAGGATAGAAAAAACACAAATAAATGTTTGTATAAACATTGAAAACGGTTTGAATTGCGTTGCAACAATGAAACAAATTGTTGTAAATTATTCAAAAAAATAGTTTTTAAATTTATTAAAATTAGAGTAAAATTTGTACGATAACTTAATTGATATAATTGAAAATGTAATCTTTTGCTCTTTTAGATGGCGTAAAAATGATTTTTGAGCTAAAATATGTTCGGAAGTTATTAAGGAAAACGAAAAAATTTCGCTTAATTTTTAATTAATTAAAATTTGGAAAAAAGTGCTCCGAGGTGCACATTCCCACCCTCCAAATTATGTTTCTGCCAAATTTCGTGGCTCTAGCTCCAGTTATCTTCTTTGTACAGCGTCAACACATTCTCCTTTATTATTAGTAGAGATATAATGAAATTATCCAGTAAAATGAAAGATTATCTTTGCTATGTTTTAATACTTTTCATCAGCGTGCTTTAAGACAATTTATGGACGTAAAATGTGCTGTTGAATTCAAATGAGCATTTTACGTTAATGTAGACAACTAACAGAACAAGTGCAAGGCTACGAAAAGAACTCGAGTAAAATGGCTATAGCAATTTGAAATTTAAAACTACTTTTTTAAGAGAACCATGAATATAAAATTATGCATAAGAGATTGAGTTCAAATTTTAATTCCGACGATCAAGCTAGTCGACGAAGACGGCTAGTGTAGAATATATGCAAAAATATAGACATGGAAAAGTCCATCTCTACTACTAATAAAGGAGAATGTGTGTCTGTGTGTGTTGTCGCTCTACAGGGTAGAGAGATAAACCAGCCCCTACAGCTACGAAATTTGGAACAAGCGTACATTGCAGAGTAGGAGTGTGCACCTTGGAGCTGTTGTTTTGAAATTTTAATTAGAATTTAAATTAATTAAAAATTAATTTTGCGCATAATTTACATCAATACTTTTCATTGTTGCAATTAAATTCAGATCGTTTTCATAGTTTAAACAAATATTTATATGCGTGTTTCTTTTGGACTATTGAAAGCAAAGGCAATATCCTAATGAATTTTATTTCATTTTGTATTTCACCAGTTTTTCTGGAAATCTGTAAACAAGGTCTTCTAATAGAGTAAATATATCAGGAAATGTATCCATTACAATTAAACACTAAAAGGTCGTCAATGTAACGTTAACCAAAAACAAGTTCATTTTTAATTATTTCTCTCTCAAATGAGTGAAGAAATATATTAGCCAATGCACTAGAAAAACAACAACCATAGGAATTCCCAAAAACTGCTTATAATAGTTCATTCCATTAAAGAAATAATTTTCACAAATATTAACTCTGCAAAATTCTAACCATTTATTTTTATCTATTAAATCAGTATTAAGGTATAAATCATATACATTTGAGCAGGCTTTTTGTTAATTTATTATGTGGGAAGCTAGTAAAAAAATATTTTCAAAATCAAATGTATTAATGTTATATATTTTATTTTTTTATGAAAATTCAAAATTTCAGCGTTACTATCAGTAATGAAGTTCTCTTCTTCTTTGATTTCATTAAGAATAATTTTTAGAATTTTAAAGAAAAATTTACCAAAATGATAATTGTAACTGCCAGTGCTACAAGTAACAAATCTGAATTTTAATGGATTTTTATGAAATTTAATAGTAGGGAAGAATTTGAACTTCATGTGCAAATGAGAAATCTTAGAAATTTTTAATGTTTATTCAAACATCTTAAATGAACCTTGAATTTTCTGAATTTATAATGTTTATTTATGTTCCAATAAAAACAGCAGCAATGAGAATTGCATAATGTGTTTTACTTTGACAAACACCAATAACATTAAAATATTCAGTTGAGTGAGACTAAACAATGTTAAAACGTTATAATTTTGTAAACAATGTTAATGTTGGCATAAATGGCACTGGGTGATTACACCACAGATCAGTTTTGACCAGCATAAAATTCAAAAATAACATTTAATTATAATTTTGTGATACATTGCTTCTACTAAAACTTCAAGAAAATTTCTTTATGTTTCAACTATCTTGTTTTACTGATAATAAGCTTATTATCTTTGTTCATTTGGAGAAAGTTTGATGAAATCAACAAATGTTTTATAAATAAATATAATAACTAATAATTTATAAAGTATTATTTAATAAATTAAGAAAATTTATAACTTCATTTCTTAAAGAATTTCATCATGAATATATTAGAATCTTTTATTTCTAATAATTACCAAAGTAGAAAAATTGAAGTATACTGAGATGTCAATGTAAATAAGAAAAGATAAAATGATTGAAAAGATATTCAAACACACACTCACGCACAAGATTTTGAAACATATCATAAATTCACTTATATTTTGATAAAGAAAAAGATTCCTTCATATTGTGAAAATACATTATCAATCATTTCTTTCATCTCTTTATTTTATAAGGAATCTGCTTTGAAACAGCTAATTATATCATCAGATGTTCCTGGTAGAAATACAAGAAAAAAAAATCTTCACCTTATATTCCTTATTCAAATATTGCCATCAAATTGAAAATGCATTAAACTTCTTCCAAAGCTCAAAGGAATTGTAATAACTACGATTCAATAGCACTTTATGGAAGATTCTGATTTATTAAATGATCGAATATTCCAAAGAAATGTTGAAACAAATAATTAAATATATACGAAACTTGCGTTAGATTTTTCCGATCCCTTGTGTTTGGATGGGACCGTAAGTGAAGAAACAAGGTCTCATCCACAACTGCTTTCCCGTAAAATCTATCGGATAAAATCTTCTTTCGAACCATATCAATAACTTTGGCTTCTTTGTTGATCAACTTTGTGCAAGATGGTGCATAATGAAATAGATTTGGCTTCTAATGAAAGATGTCGGCTGGCAGCTTTTTGTTTGTTTAAGTTATTCCAGAAAATTAGAGGTTTCCTTTTCTTCGTACTTTCTACTGCCTCAGGGTTACGTGCGGTGCTTTTGGAGTTATTTTTATTCGTCTGTGCCTCGTTTGATCATATGGAATGAACCCGTTACGAATTAAAATTAATTTGGAAGTTCAACAGAAGAGGCAGGTAATTTAAAAGAATTGTTTGAATATGTTAAGAAGTACTATATCTATATTTTTGTGAATATTGTGCATTTCTTAAGCGTTATATTTTAAAGTTAATCTCATATTACATTTTTTCAATATTGTAATTTGGCTCCTTTGCTTGAATCTCGAGGTTTTATTTCTTCCTTTAAGAAATTACCTATTATTGTTGGCATTCTAAGACACAGGAAAAATATAGATAACGATATTTGTTTAAGTTATAGATATTCATTAGAAGAAGATAAAAAATATTTTTATACATCTCATATATACGATTTTTATAATATCGTTCAACCGAACTTAAACAAATTAAATCTGAAGATCCAGAATTTTCAAAATAATTCGTTGATTGCCAATTCCAAACATAGAAAAGAACCATCATTGTGCGAGTTTGATGCCGAGAACTTTATTAATTTAACAAAGCAGATTTTAATGAGTAATACATAATTGGACGCTAAATAAATTAAAATAAGAAATACGAAAAAAATATTTTGAATCAAAGTTTCTTATTAAAAGCTAATTATAAAAAAGTGAATGAAAGTTGCGAATTCTATATACAGGGTTTTTATAATTTAAGTTCGCTTATTCTCTCTCTCTAGGCCCATTTCTAAGGCCTAGAGTCGGTTCTATGGCTCCAAATGAGACAACATTTCACTAGTATGCACTACAAGAGTAAAAAGAAAAAAAAAGAAAGAAAAGAAAAGTTAACATTTTCATCAATAACTGGCTTTGAGCCAGTCTGTGAGATGATCTTTGAAGATTCTTTACTACTTTAGCGAAACTGAAAAGTTCATTTCAGTTTTTTTTATTTAATTTAACTAAAAATGCTGCTGAAATTTAATTTTGAATATAAATCTTTCTTCGTTCAAAATACAGTTTTCTTTTCTTTTTTATTTCAAAACTAGAATATAAGTGATGCGCAGTGTAAAAAATACCGTGCATAAAATTCATTCTAAAAACTAGTAGAATAAAAGGCAAATTGTAATTTTAGATATCATTAAAAATGTCAATGTTTTTCAAGAACATGAATAAATTAGCATGAGATCTCTCTCCAAGCAGGAAAAACAAGTTAAAATCAATGGCATGAAAAGGGATTTGAAATGAACTCAATTAAAAATAGAACAAAAAAGTGGCAAATAGTCTGAGGAATATCACATGAACTGCAGATTGGTGAAAATTAAACGAACAGTCATCTAATAGTGAAATAAAAATGAACTTTTAAGAAAAAAATATAATAAACCAAAATAAGAGAACGAGGCAATGAATAGAGGAGGAAGAAAAGTTATTTTTGACATATTCCACTCAACCTACTTTATCCCCAGAATAAACACATCGGTGGCAATATTCGAGACTTATTCTGCTCCCTTCATCCGACGTGTGAGCGACAAGGCGATGTTTTTCCTTCTTCTTGGCGAAATGTTTCTGTGTCGCTGGTTAAAAGCTTATTAAAACGGAATGCAGTTGCTTTTTTTCCTCATGGTAAATGTATGTTTTTGTGTGGAACTGTCTTTGCTCAAGACATTTCTATGGTTGTCAGGAGATGGATCTGATATTTTTTGTCGTAAAACTTCCGTTCAATGAGTGGTAAGGACATAACTTCTCCTCATTGTCGAATATGTTATTGTTGTAATGTCAATCGTACTTTGAAGAAAAAGCAAGTCTGAAAGTGTTTCTACCAAAATTATAGCCTGGTATTCTATATTGCGAGGCAAAAATACGGCCATCTCTAACTCATGAGTCTTATCGACAGATAATCAATCTGCTGTTTTCCACTCCACCTCGTAGAGCGTCCAACCGGTCATCTTACTGACATGTTGCCGGGCATTATCTTGATGAAAGAGAACCACTTTCCTTCTGGACTCGTTTCTTCGTTTTTCGCGAACGGCACCACAAATTTCGATTAGCATGTTGCTGTAAATTACACTGTTGATAGTCAGTTCGCTTTTCAGATACTCTTTGTCGATAATTCCGCGACAATTCCACCACATACCGAGAAGCACCTTCTTGTTATTTAGGGCTCGTCTTGCAACCGTGCCTGCTGATTACCCAGGTGCTGACCACCCTCCTTTACGGCTTGTATTGTTGTAGTACACCCAATTTTCATCACAGCTCAGAATTCTTTCCTTTGATCTCTGAGCAGATTCAAACAGGCAGTTTTTCTCTTGCGCTTGTCTTCAACACTCAATTCGTGAGGCACCCAGAGGTTGAAATTAAATGTTAGATTTATGCTTTTCAGAGCGTTATCAGAGAACTATTGTTTTTTGGCAAATTTCAAGCTCTAACGCAATAGTTCGTGTTGAAACATTTCTGTCTTGATCAATCATTTGCTTTAACTGCTCACAATCAACTTCAATAATGGCGGCCAGAACGTGGTTCAACTTCATTGTCGAAATTTAAAGCTTCAAACTTTCGAAACCAAACTTTGACAGTATCACAAGAAACAGTATTGATGTCTAAACTTTCTCACATTTTTTGGTGGCATTCAATCGCACTGAGTTTGTTACGGAACTCATAGTGCATAATCGTTCTGATCTGTTGACGTGATAGATCCATTTTAAACACTTTTTTGACGCACAAGATAATAAATTTTTAACAAACAAATTACATACTAGTGTAGTTCCAATTTTCAACTTTCGAATGCAAAAACCCGTTTGTGGAAATGTTAACAACCATAGAAATGACAGCTGTTGGCACGGAGGTATCTCCCCTTGGCGGAAAACGTTTTATTCAACCCGATATAATAACAATATAAGTCATAAAAAAGTAGTAATATAATAATAATAAGTCCTAATATAATTGACCTTGACCCTCCATTTTCTTCTTAAAACTTTATTTTCACGAAGAAGTAGAAAAGTGATTCCGCCTTTTTTAAAAAATAATTAGAAGTAAGATCTGTTGTCTTTTTCAACAGCTCATAGAATTAATAATTATTTTCTACTCTTCTTAGCAAAAAACTCCGAAATGAAGTAGAAAATAGAGTGCAATTATTTACAAGAGGCGTGGAGACCATATGAAGAGCGGATTTTCGATGTTGTAATGGTATGAGAGTTGTATAAATCAATATGGAGAGAAAATTATATTCTGATTTGGGAAACGTTAAAAACTGTTCGTGGTTGATTGGTAAAATAAGAAAATTTATGAACCATTAATTTTGAGTTGAAAATCAAAGATCACCAATAAGATCCTCAAGTGACAGTATCATAAAGTATATGTATTAAACCAGTTTTATTCGAGGAGTTAGTTTAGTTTGCTTTCAGGTTTATTTACAGAACTGTGCAAATTAATTGGGACAAACTATTGCGGCATAGCTATTTAGAAGAAAATATGTCCTCCTCTAGCACAAATGATAGCCTATACACGTTTCGGCATGGATTCGATTAATTTGGAACATTTTTTGTTGCCGTCATCACGAAACAAAACATTTAGGGCATCCTCAATAATTTTTTTCTTGGTTGAGAAGTCCATATTTCTCACACGTCTCTTCACAGTGCTCCACAAATTTTCGAAGGAATTTACATCTGGAGAATTACCAGGCAAATTCAAAACTTGAAAAGATTTTTGGAACATTATGAAGAGACGTGTAGGCAAGATGGACTCCTCAACAAAGAGAAGAACGATTGAGGATGTCCCAAAAATTTGGTTTCGTGATGACGACATCAAAAAGTACTGTTCTAAATTAGTGGAAACCGTGTAGAAACGTGTACAGGATATCATTAAAGCTAGAGGAGGACATATTTTCTGCTAAATTGCTATGCCATGCATGTAAGCGAACTTATACTAATTAAACTGTTTTGTGTTTGTCCCATTTAATATTCACCATAATGTACTTCTATCAGTTTTACTATGCAACTGATAAAAACTTCTGCCTATTTTTCTAGCTGTTTTGTGTCTCCAATGAAGAACACGATGAAAGAGCTGCATCGGGATTGCCTCTGGCCATGCTACTTTTACATCTCTCCAAAAATGTTTAATCCTAAATACTAAGTCAATTGTTTGAAAAATTAAAATTTGCAACCTATTCAAATATATAATCCCAAAAATATTTTTAACAGTACTGATATAACAAATTGAGAAGTACAAGCAAATGATAAAATGGATCACTATTCCAATACCAATTTCTTTATTTCAGATTCCAAGAAGTCTTTCACTACTTTCACATTCACACTACTTTAATTTATTCATCTTCTTTTATTAAAAAAATATAAGTCAGATCTTTTGTCGAAAATCAACTTATCAGACCTGCATTGAATATCGACAATTACATTCAGTTCCTGATACAATGAACCGAAAATCTTTAAAGCAGAGCAAAGGCAAAATAAAATCTAAAATTTAATGCCTTTTTTATTTTTATGGTCTCAGCACTGAAATCATTAAAAGAAATATCAACAGCATCCATAAGTATGCAAGTGACTAATTGTCCGTCCTACCGGAAGCGTCCAAAATATGTGATAGCCAGACAGTGGGAACAAAGACTTTAGATAAAGCCGACATTTTTACGGCACTTCCACCTTTTTTTTGTTTCTGCTTGCCCGACAAGACACATAAAAGATTAGGATTTCTCTTATTTTCTCTTGCTGATGGAAGGTAAGCTGAATACTTTTTCACATTTTCTTTCTAGATCGACTGAGAAATAAATGATAAAATTCGTGAATTATCTACGGATTCATTTTTCTTAGGAAAATGTTACTTAATGATGAAAAATCTGAAACATGAGGTAAATTTCAATTACAATTACAAAAGTTTGAAGATTTTTGATATCTTGAAAATGCAATATCAAATCTTAATGAAGTAAACTCATACCATTTTTTGAATGGGAGCAAAAGAATGAAGAAAAAGATTTGTTGATTTTTTTACCTTCAGTAATTATAAGAAATATTTTAGCATTCGAAACTAAAATAAGATATAAACTCGTAATGATGATGTTGCTTTAAAAGACTGTTTCTTGGAGGCCGATGGTATGAAAAGAACATTTTCTAGTTTAATTCTTTCGTATTAATTAATAATATACTGGAAATTAGAAACATATTTCATAAAGTTCCAGCAATAAGTTAGAAATAAATTATTATGAGAAGAGATTATGTTTTGATAGGTAAAAATAATGTAGAAATAATATGCTCTGAAATATAAAAAAATGTGTTTCAGATATGAAAAATCAACCTAAACGTTTCAGAATACCAATTCAGATTTTCGTCAAGACTTATACCAGATTTCTAGGCAAACTAAAGTTGATTCAGATATTTCTCAAATACACAGACTATATAAAAAATAGCTTCTAAGATTTTTATATAATATCAATAATCTGGGGGAATTAATACATTCTATTAAATTTTCCATTCAGCATGGTTAATCTTATTTGCATATTAACTATTTATCCCTCTACAGGAAGGTTATTGAAAAGAAATAAATCACAATTTTGAACCGTTTTCCAATGATGTATATAAAACTTGAAAAAGAACAGTTTTTAAATCCTTCAACATCATTCAGAATTACTAAATATTTTTTCAGTTAAAAATGTATTTGCATCATAAATTTAAATTCAATTTTAGCCTCACACTACATTTAATATTTCATTCAATACTTTAATAAAATACGGTTATCCTAGGAAAAAGCATGAAAACATGAATTGAATTCTGATTTTAAGCCAAGTCTTCATGCGTGCATTATTTAAATGAACTTTTGTTTAGCCAAATGATTGCTCAGTAAATGATTATCTATAAAATAATTGAAGACAAAACATAAACATTTGAAATTAGCATAAATTTAATAAAACTTTAAAAAATATGTAAATTTGCGTTTTAAAATACGATGCTGTAGTTGAATAACCAATTTCTAATAATTTGATCTTCAGCTTTTTTCCTAGAAAATGAATTCAGGTACTTTTTTTTATCTAAACAATCGTCATTTGAGCATTACGTGTTCACAAGAGACAAGTAATATATAAAAAAATTTTTTAAAGTCAATTCCTACTTAAATCAACAAAGAAAAGTTTTAGTTTAGAAATTTTTTTCTCCCATATAAAACTAAAATTAATTAATTAAATTTAATTAATGAATTAATATTTGAAAAAACTGTACTAACATCAAGTGTCATCCACTACAAGTTTAAAAAAATGTATTTGAACTTAAGTGGATGAATAAAAGTATTTTATTAACGATTGAAAATTTGAACAAGATATATAAATAAATATATATAGGGAGAGTGTGAACTAATAGTAGGAATTGAAAAATGAATTCATAGTTTATTTTCCTCCGTTTCCCAAACTGAATGATAAAGAATGGGAAAAACGGTTCGCAACAAATACATTTACAAAAAAACCGCGCATGTTAATAGTCGGATTTCTTAATAAGCTTCAAGGAAATGGTATATATACACTTAAAATATTAAAACTCCAAAAACTGAAAAATCCAACAACTAAATCACGTGACTGAAATTCCTCTGCACTTCAGAAATTTTTTTACATATAATGCAATCAACTTTCCTATACATCTTTCATAGCCTTTTTTAACGCCGAGTGAAGCATAATTAACACTAAATTTATCAATTCTTAAAGTTGATAAAGTTGATTTAAGATTTATAAAGTTGGCTTAAGTCCCCGCCAGATTTTTCGATGAAACAAAAACCTAAATGTTTAAATTTCTTATCTCAAACCATCATGAAGTTTCTTGGCTTGGTAATTATTTATTAATTAATAAAATTAATTAATTCAAAATTAATGTCATCCAATAAACTTTATGAATTTTTTTCTTAAATTAATATCAATCTCAATGTTATTTTATTATACCACTACTAGAAAAAATGGACATTTGAAGTTTAATAAATCAAACTTCTTAGAGAACCTGAAATATCCATTAATATTTTCACATCCACTTGTGTTTACGAGTTTTCTGTTTTGTTTATTTTGGATTCGCAGATTGTTGTCAGGTAACCATCCGATTTAAGCAATTGCGAAATCCATTTAGATACTGTATGAGGCACCAAGTTGGAAGCAGTTTTACTTTAGTACATAAAGCATTGAATTCTGTGTTCTTCGAGTTTGTTTAATTCTTTTTATTTAAAGTGGCTAAATTCCGAAGGGAAGAATTGTAATTAGGTAAGTCATTTGGTAAAAAAATTTAACAGCCAGTGATTATCTAAATTGTTTGGATAAAATTTAACTGCCAAATGAGCCTTATAAGTCGCCAAGAAGACCGACAACGAACAATTATGGCAACTTTTACACGAAATTAGGTTCTTATTTTAAGTAAATATTTAGAGCTGCATCAATAGGAACATGGTGTTTAATATATCCTTAAGCCATAGCGTTAGAAAATATTTAAACATTAATTAACATCTTCAAACAGAGTGCTGAAATTTTGAAGATTAAAATTGACGTAGTATTAGCACTGGAAGTCGGTGGGTATAGAGGAAGTTCTACTTTAACGCACATAAACAAAACGGAAAACTCGCCCATATGGTGTTAAAAAGATAAAATTTTAAAATACTTTTTTGTTATTTAAAACGAGAGAAATTAGCCAAGGTGTATCTATAAGATATTTTTTGGTTTATTTAGAGCTCCAATAATCGGAGAATAGTGTTAGGGAATAAATTTAACGTGTACTTCAATAAAAAGCAATGGAAAAATCATTCTCTTGTTCTTATTAATCTATTACTCCTCTATGTTTAAAGGGAATTTCAAGGTAACAAAGAGTAAAAAGAATTACCCACCACCTATTAATGAACAAAAAATAATGTCATCCAATAAGCTAAATAAATTTCTTTTCTTAAATTAATCTTAATACCAAAGTTATTTTATTATACCACAACCAGAAAAAGGTGTCCTTATAAAGGTTTAAAACGGGAGAAAAACTAACCAAGGTGTATGAATAGGATATTTTTAGATTTATTTAGAGTTATGATATTTGAAAAATAGTGTTAGGGAGTAATAAATTTACTTTTTAGTTTAATAAAAAGAGATGGAAAAATGATTCTTTTTTATCAATCCATTGCGCCTGTATGTTTAAACGGAATTTCACGGTAACAATGAGTAAAAAGAATTTCCCACCTCCGGTTTATTTCATAATTGAGACAGAGCATTCTTTTTATCTTTTAATATAAAAATTCTGGAATGAAGGAAGATTTATTTTTAAATATTTTCGCTAATTTTATTTCTTCACGTAATGTAAACAGAAAATGGATTTTTTATCGCTCATTTTCTTGCGTTGGAGAGAAGCAATTAAGAAAATGAATTGTTGAATATTTTTTGTTAGTTGAATAATTGATAAATAATATTAACTTTATCAACTGAAAATACAAATTTTATTTTTTGTAATGATAGGAGTGCTTAAAAAAGTTGTTAGCAAGAAAAAAAGAAGTTCTGAAATTCAGTTAGCTCGTGATTATAGACAATTCATACGGAATTAAAAACAAACTTCGGGAAATAGAAGGAAATTTTTTTATAATTCTATATTGTCCCTTAATAAGATAAATGAACAAATTAAATTTCAACTTATCCGCAAATAAAGCAGTAGTAACATCTTTTGAATAGATTTTGAAACAAATATTTTTTTCAATCGTCATGTAAGTTAAAAAATTTAAAATATTGATTTTTACCATGATATATGTTTTAATAAAGTGACATAATCCCACAAGCAAATTGAAGTGACATAAGTTAAATTATGAGCAAATTTATTATACTTCACGTTTGGAGAGAACATTGGCATTTTCGGCACTTGTTCTTATGCAAGGAATTATAACTATATTTTAGAAAAATATACATTTCCTCAACATTATATTTTATAGCTAAGACTCCTGATACCTATATTTTCATCTCGTAATTTATTTGAATTCATTAAAAAATTTTTAAGTTGGATTATCGATAGTGTTAGAAAAGAGAGCTTCAATAAAAAATTCACTATTTGTGAGATATAATCAGAATTAAAAAAAAACCAAACTGGTAATGTTGAGTAAGATTTGCTATTAAAAATCTTATTATGCATGAAAAAGATAATTTTTCACTTCAAAAATGTTTCGATTCTTTATACATATAACTTTTTGTGCTACATTCAAATGGATACGTGTATTGCTAGTTTTAAAACTCTTATCACCGTATTCTAGAAACAAAACAGGACATTAAACAGAGCTAACAAATTGACTAGATTGAAATATACACATAGTTTTCAACACAAATCATACGATATACCTCATCAAGAACTTTCATCATGTAGATGTACAAAGTGAGCAATTTATGCTTCAACAAATTTCAACAAAAACTTGATTTCCTCTTCAAAATATATGTCTTCAACCTTTACAGTACTTTTATATTTCATGAAAACCATTAACCGTTTATTTTACCTACTGAGTTTGGACTAAATAATTTTGTCTCTCTAGATTACGAAAATAACACACTGTGAGTCGCATGGATTGGATCGTTATGATAATTTCAATTCTATTAAATATTTAGAACGTAAAATAGGCTGTTTATGCTACAACTCTGTAAATAGGGTTTAGAAAATCCTGTTTTGGAACAAGGGTTATGCCATTGCGGGTAGAGAATAAGTGTTTCCATTTAGATATCATCAATTGAATATTTTAACAGAATAGACACATTAATAAGAACATTGATAGTCCTTACTCTGCTTCAAAGCAAGTAGAAAATAAGTTCTTATATTCTCAGAGAGGAAACTTGTTTTACTAGAATTTACTCTAATAATTGTAATAGAAATTCGAATGCCTTTATTTCAGTTTGTTGCAGTAGGAAAAAAACACAAGTGTTAAAAAGGTGAGTTGCGACTATCATAATTAATTACGCAACTGTTTAACCATCCGTTTCCTCATTATTTCCATCAATTTTTGAAAACACGTTAATTAATATCGCAAAACTATTCTTCCGAATGACCTGAAAGTTCACATTTTTGCTTTACATGATCATCATTCACATACCTAATTTGAATGATAATTACAGGAAGATGATCCTGAAAAAGTTGAATTAATATGCAAACCATTTTCTCGATTCCCTAAACTCTAATATGCAATTAACGAAGATTATTATAATCTGTAATGGAGGTCATTGGTATTGATTGGTTTATCTGATTGTAGAGAGTTCGATTTATATTTCTTTGCACAATTATTAATGACGACAGAAGTTCAGGAATTAATGCTTTTGGAATTTAGACCAGCCGATTCTGTAGATCTGTGAAAAATTGGTAATAGAGCTAATGATACATTTCGAAACTTTTCAGCTGCATAAAAGATTAACTTTCAAATTTAATCATTTATCAACTATGCAAAACCATCAGATAAGTTTTGAATCTAAATTTTGTTGAACATCTTGGTGGTAATCTGTTCTATTAAAAATACCGTTAGAACCGAATTAAAACGTCCACATGAACTTTTCTGTCTTTCAAAATTTTAAATTTAGTGGTGATGATCCTGGAAAGCAAAGTTAATTCATACACATACGATTAAAGTCTAACTTGTAAACACAATGTAAAAAGATTAAAATTGAATTTTCACGATAAAAATAAAAATTTAGGCTTTTTTAATGACGACAGAATTTTTGGAATTAATGCCTTTGGAATTTAGACCAGTCGAATTTGAAGGTATGTGAAAAATTTCTGATCGTCATTTGAAGAGCCTCAGGGATTATATTTCAGCTAGTTATGCAAAATCATGTTTTAAATTTGTTAAAAGATAATGTTGAACGGCTTGTTGTAACGTTATTCTTTTAAAAAGAGTGTTTAAACATTATTTACACAGGCATATAATTTTCCCTAGCTTTTCTATTTAAAATCAAATTTTTGGGCGTGTTTGCAATAGTTTGCAAAGACGAAGATAGAAAGTAAAAATTAAATTTAAAGGACAAAATGTTATTTTTAGAATTTTGATTTATATTCATTAAAAGCTTTTTTCACGGTTTATAATCCATTGTGGTTTTAATAAAACTGTTATTTCCATAAAAAAATATTCCAGTGAGGTATATCAATTCCGGACAAGAAGGGTTGTTAGTTCGAGACTGGGTTCAACACATATCCACCATGCAGGTTTACCTGATACATGTTACATGATCAGAGATTCAATAGCCTTTTCTGGGTGTGGAATGAAAGTTTGAAGGATAGGATGGCAGCTCAAGCGCTATGTTCAGCTGTTGATTATGGTTTTAAATATTGAATCTGGTGCAAACTTTCTGAAGTGTTCATTTCAAATGGAATATAATAAACATTATATATGATACTTTATAATCCTGGATTTGTATTTCGGAAACGTTCTTTATTAGAAACCGGAATTATTTGTATAATGCCACTAATTAGACAACCTCATAGTATTCTTGGAAGCGCACATTTAATGCCAAGTGGCTATTACAGTACGAGTGTAGAAATATTCTTCAAGAATATGCTAGAGAAGTACTGTAACATGTATTTCAAATGAGACTGTTTTTTATTAATTTTTTTCTATAAAACTGATATCCGAGTAAAAATAAGTATAATTGTTGACGCTTGTAGAAAATATATTTAACTTTCACTAAATTAGCTTCATATGTAACAGAAGTAATTATTTGGATTTTTGTTGCCTCTTTGCTCGGCAGTGTAGCAAAAATATCTTCATCTCAACAAGCGTGCGTTAATTGATAGATGGCACAATCTGATTGCAAAATAATTTGGGAAAAGTGCACACTGTAATGAAAAAAAATTGCAATTAATAAAAAGTTTCCTCAATTTAAATCTCCGAATTGCTGAAAAAACAGGGTTTACTAATAGAAAGATTATCTCAAAACTTTACATTTTATGAATTATAATGGATGAAGACCGATCAAACAATTAAATACCCAGTTTATAAATAATAACAGGATATTAACAGACTATAGAAGGGAGAATGACAAACTGTTTTCTCACACTCAATTAATGAGCCGAATATTGTTGTTAAAAATGTTGATAAAAATTTCCTAATTTATTCATATGTCTACTTAGCATGTTTGATTGCTTTAAATTTTTTCTAACTGCAACCGTCTTCTTAAATTTTCATTAAAGTTTGACTGTTAATGAAGTAGTTGTGTTTCATAAACCGCTTAAAAGCTAATCTAGGAATGAAAATATATTTTAAAATGATTTATGGAGATAAAAAATTATTTTCAAAGCATATAGTGTATAAATATTACAGTACACAATGTTTTGAAACGGTTCGGATTCCAAAATGATCATGAACATTAGTTTTCTTTTTCTCTGAATGCTTATTCACAATTAGAAAAATTTTTGTGCTTACGCATAAACTTCAAAGATAAATTCTTTCAAATTATTGAATTAAAATGCTTCATTTAGAGTATTTTTGAATTAATTTATTCAAATAATAATCCATTTACGAGAAATCATTGAATTTTATCCGAAATTGCAGCGGAATCATGAGTATCCGCTGGAATTTAATCTCGGTTTACATTAATATAATGACTGAAACTTTATTCTCCAAATAATCATTCCACATCAAATTTAAGACTAAATTATATTTTTCTCAGTTGCTATTTCACACAATTTCCAAACTATACAATAAATCATTCTTTGACTTGACGTTAAATGGAAACTTTTGGTTTTATACATTCCGAAGCAAATTTAAATTGGAATAAAAGCAATATTTGCGTCACTGCATCTAAAATTATTGATGTTTGTTTAAGTAGTCCAATAGTGCTATTGATAAACAATGCATTTTAGAAACAATAGCCCAAACAATTTCATTGTTAAAATGAATTTGATCATACAAAAATCTAACAGAATAAATTCATTCTTTCGAATCAAAAGAGAATTCAGTTGAACTATTTTAACAATGGAACAAACTGCGTATCACGATTTTATTGCATTCGCTGTAGGAAAACAAATGATTTAGTTTTCGTTGTATATGATTTGTAGAATGTAAACAGAATTGAGTGAAATATGTAGCCTTTATGAAGCAATAATGGTTAAAGTATCTGCTTTCAAAGAAATAAAATAAAATATATTCTGTTAGAATAATTAATATTTTAATTTGATGATATTGAAAAACTGATTGTTAAAAATGATTATTAAAATTCTTATATTTAAAGGCTCTTTATTTAATTTAACTGATTCCTTGTGTAGTGAAATAGCATTTGTGTAAATTTAATAATAAAATTATGCATTTCTCTTTGTTAATCTGGTAACAGGTATCATGCTTTTACCGAAAAAAAATTTTACGACAAAAATAAATTCTGTAAACTCACTGATGAATTTCTCCCGATATGGACGAGTATTGTTTTGCTTATTTGTAGTAAAGTAGGAACTTCCGCCTTACCAATCAAGTTTCGGTGATAGTGCTATGTCAATGGGAATCTTCAAAATTTCAATACTCTGTTTGAAGATATTAATTAATGTTTAAAGTGGAGTTTTCTAATGTTATGGCTTAAGGATACTTTGAACATATTAAATTTCGTATTCCTACTGTTGTAGCTCTCAATGCTTACCTAAAATAGGATACCTAATTTTGTGGAAAGGTTGCCATAATTATTCTTTATCGCTCTTTTTGGCGCTTTGTGTACTCAAGATAAAACTGATTTGAACTTGGCGCTTGATATGGAATCCAATTGAATTTAGTGATCGCTTAAATTCGAGCTTTACTGGAAAAGG
The DNA here is from genome assembly GCA_013235015.1 of Araneus ventricosus. Classification (NCBI taxonomy): domain Eukaryota; kingdom Metazoa; phylum Arthropoda; class Arachnida; order Araneae; family Araneidae; genus Araneus; species Araneus ventricosus. The sequence continues at coordinate 498,848 of BGPR01000012.1, read as the reverse complement.
GAAGTGTTTCCTCACCACGGAAGTTCTGTGAAACCAAAATAACCAAACCAGAAAACTCGACCACAAGAGTAATTAATTAATAATTTGACCTGTTCTTATTGACATACAAATTTGGATCCACTGGTTGTGCCACTTCCAAAGAACGCCAGCAAAGTCGATATTTGAGTACAATATTTCGATAGAAGGTACGGTGCTTTATAAGATAAAGGTTGAAACAAAGAATACACAATTTTTTGATCATCATTTCAAGCTGTCCTATACAAAATTTCTTATTTAATAACTAAATGACTTTAAAAATAATAATAAAGAAAGTAAAGGAAAAATTGATACTGGAAACCACAAACCATTTCACACGATGGATATTTCTAATAATAAAAGGCCACCGCGGTCTCAAAAATTCGAGAAACTTACACAAAATTCAATAGTTTAAGATAACTAAGGCAAATATATTTTGATTGTAAAAGCCTGTGATAAAATTGTATTTCTTACCAAATACGCTTATTGAAAATGAAGTTAAAAATAGAAATATGCTTCAACATTAAAGTTCAAAAGATAAGTTACCTATCTCCTCATATTAACAATATATAGCTTCGAGGAAATAATGGAGAATTCTTTACTCATTTCAAAAAATTAAGAGTATTATTAAAAATAATATTGAAAATTTATTTTCATTGTTATTTAATTAAAATAGCATATCACGGTATAACTAAACTGATACCAGTGAAATCATAATTTCTCTAATTTTTTATGGTACTAAAATCATACTAATTTGACAGTATTTTTCAAAGTTATTGCCAGAAAACCCCAAAATTTATATTATTTTTAATGAATTAAAAAAATGTTTTAAACTTCGAAACATTCGGCTCCGAGTTTCTCATCCCCTTTCTTTTATGGGTTCAACGTTCTGCTCGGTAGAGCATCAATAGAATATACACACATTCGATTTTGTTATTATAAAGAGATTTTTTAAAAATTTGCTTTTTTCATTATTAGGAGCATGAACAACTGAAACTTTGTTCAACCAATCGCTTTTTAGTTTTTCTACATTCAGTAAATCGTCAAATTATCTGGTTCGAAATTTTGAAGAAAATTTCTATATTAATTAAAAGTTATATACATTTAAAAAAACATAAGGCTGCAATATATCTTTCCTTTTTATTTTCTTTGATATTATAAAACAAAGGATATCTTAATACAGCAGGTAATATTCATGGCAGATTAAATGGCATTATCACACATCTGTTAAAAGGATTGAAACTTTTTTCAAAACAAAAATTGAAAAAAAACACCAAAAGATCCCTAACTGGCTTCCTTTTGTTGTAGAAACGAAAAATAGTTATTTCGTTCTTAAGAAAAGGTAAATTATAGCAGTCAATTTTTTTACCCTCTACTGCTGTGAGTTCAAGTGATATAATAAATTGCTTATAATAAATTAGATTGATTAATCTTTGTTCAAATGCATATTATTTTATATTTTAAGAGGATTTGATTCAAGTTTGTTCAGAAAATTGGATTATTCTATAATGACGTTCTAGGATAAAAAGAGTTGTATAAATTAATATAATAATATTTCAGTATTTAAAATTAGCAAATTTCACAAACATAATAACAAGTTAAATTTATTTTACCGTTGTTCAAGGGGCCTAATACCACGATAAGTATTTTATTACTGCAGCACATTTCAATCGTTTCTGTTAAAATCTCAATAAATGAAATAAAATGCCAGCAGGACTCATTTTTCACTTGTAATGAATAAATTATAATAGCCAGACACATTTCGAGTCATTGTCACAGCACTGAAAATCAACAATTTGCTTCCAAAAGAATAAATATACGCTTTTAGACTGTGATAAATTCAAATGGATTTAAATATTGAAGATATTTAGCTTATTTTTCTGAAAGCTCATTATTTGTGAAAAGTAATGACAGTCCACCTAACAGGTTTCGGCACAGTCAATAAAACCTTGCTTTTATTAAAATTTTAAATCCACTGTAGGGTTTATAAATTACAACTACTCTTTTAACTTTCAATGAAAGAATAATTTATTGTGTCTTTGGGAAATGATGTAGAATGACAATTGTAAAAAGGGAAAATTTTGATTCTAGTGAACATTTTACGCGGAACTATAGAATAAAATTGCTTTCACTTTTGGAATATAACATAACACAATAACGTCAAGCATTCTTTCATAAATATAAAGCCATTTTAGATAAATTTATCCTTTATTGAAACAAAATCCAATTTAAAATATTTGAAAAATGTGATTTTTAGTGTATGTGTAAAGTTTAGGCTAGGACACAAATATTGTTGTAGCTATATTTTAAAAATACCAGTGCGAAAATATTTATCATCGTCAGCGCTTTATGATTTCAGCAGATTAAAATATTAAATGCAGGAATACTTTTGCACCGCTCAATTTGAAAAAACCATTTTTTTTTCTTGATCTGGATCAAATTCAAAACAAAAAAAATCGATAGTCATTTTGTTCTTACTAAATTCTTAACTTAATCCATTTTACAAATTATTATCAATAAATTAATGATCATATAATAGCACGACGAAGATTTGGTGAGATACAATAAACATGTAACAATTATTTCGATGCCAAAGGTTTACTTCGTATTCATGCTTTTATATTAGTCGTATCAATCGAAATGCTCAGTTCCAATGAGAGCGATCTCATCCAGTTTCGTAATAACTGAGATACTCCGCTGTCAGCTTCTCTATCAAGCCTGCGAGTCCGTGGAATTAATCAGTCAGTAGCCATCTATCGAGCCTGTCCGGGATATTCAAGGCAGCTTCTGAGCATCCTATTCGTGCATCAGTTAATAGACGAGATCGCTCAAGGCACTGATCAGGAGGATGAGAAAGACATTGTAATCAGTGCCGTTTCTAATGATAAGCTGTAGCTGAGATTACAGACGCGGCTGTAATGGTTCCACATTCGATATCCATTCGATGGCTCTGAAATCCATTAGGTGCAGTGTAACTCCACAGTTAGATGCCCCTGCTGGGATTAACTCCAAGATTAGACAAAGAAAGCAAACCTTCATTCAATAAGTGCTTTAATATCAGATATTAATATCATAATGTATCAAATGGTTCTAATTTTAGAAAATATTCCTGCCATGAGTGTCGAAAAGGTATTAAACAAATTATTTCCAGCGATACTGTTACCAAATCTTATTAAAATTGAATAAAAAATAATTTCTTATCATATTAATAAAAGCATTTTAAATGACTAGCTGTATTTATTGATAAATATGCTTTTCAATTTTATATTCATCATGTTAAAAACATTTAAAAATCCTATTTAAAATAATTTTAGAACAAGCAATGAAAATAGCATAATGATATGAAAACAAAATATAAGCTTTTTTTCCCTTTAAATTTTCTGATACATATATAATTCTAAGTAATGTATTAATAAAGACCTTTATGAGCCAAAAACTTTGTATTTTCGGGTAATTGTAGAAGAAGTTAGGAAACTGACGAAGGAAAAGTTGACAATGATTAAGTGCTTTCACTTTGATGGCAATACTGGAGTTGACACACATCAAAATTATCTTCGGAGATACGTTCTTTTATAAAGAATGCGAGATAAAAAAATATTGCAAAATACTCGTTGAAAGTGCCCGATACCATTATTTTTCTCTCTTGAAAGTTTGACTTTTTCCACAAACTGCATTGAAAATCCCTTAAACTTTTTAGGTAGGTGAAATGTAAATAAAATTAAAAATAGACTTTCATTATCTGTTTTTTACGTTACTTTCTGAGCTATATTTTCAAATTTTTCCTTAAAATATTATTCATATCTAAAAGTATCTTCCTGGATGCCCATTAAAAATTAGAGGTATTTTTATTATTTCAACTGCAATATTTTCAAATAACTGAAGTATTTCGCCGTAATATAAACTTATAATAAATCGTTATTTCTCAAACGTAACAGGGAGAAGGGACACAGCAGCCTCCTGTGCACAGTATTAGTACAAACTTTTTTGCTCAAACGGAGAACGAATAATTTACTGTCTAGGTATTTTATGCAAGTAGTGAACTTGTCCACCATCCGAATCGGAATTGGGCATTTCCTCATAACGACTTTATCTCTCATCCATGAGGGCAAGAAGGCAAATGTGTATTATACATAGTGAAACAATGATTGAAAGCAGAAAGACATATTGGTGAAACGTAAATGATATGTGGAAACTTTTTTTGTTCGTAGAAATCATGTTTGTAATTTAACGAAATCAAGATTTGAGAAATCTGTGAATGAACAATGAATTTTCAAATTTTCACATTAAATTCTTATAAAATCATTAATTCAACATTTGGATTCTGAATTGGAAAATGAATATTTACGTAGCGAGAATTCTCTATTAAATTAGCTTTATTAAAGAGACATTTTAAATTTATTGAGCCTATAATGAAAAAATTAAAGCTTTATGCAAATATTGTTATGAACATGGAATGTCACTTCCCGGCAATAGAATTTTTATGGTTGGGAAGAGACATTTACTGAGATCCTTACTAAGTATCGAGGGAGGTCACTCAATGATCCCGATCTTGACGACCAATTTGGCGACTTTGGTGACAAAACGAAGCTACTAAAAAATGCTAGAATTTTCGCGATATCTCTCATAGGAGCCGACATCCGGATTTCTCCAGAGATTTCGATGTGCCATCACGCACTGTCAGAAAGACTATAAATACGCGACAGTATGGATAGACGGGAAACTTGTTTGGTCGACTTGGATCATCTTTTGAATGCGAACGCCTCTGGAATCTCTTTTTGGAGTTTATCCTCGGTGCAAGCTCGTAAGCTGATAGACGCCGAACGGTATTAATAGTGCTGTTGGTGCTATTGTTAGTGATTTGCTGTTTGTTTATAGTGTTAATTTGTGTAGGTGCTATTCTTCCTGTTACCTGTGATTCGTGTTTTACGAAATATTCATGTATAAAGCGTATTTCTCATTATCTTGCTTATTGGCTATTCTCACCGTACACACACTGAGCGATTTTCGTTACAATATGTCTATGTAATGTTTATCTGAGGAGACAATGAGTATTACAGAGCCGTAGCATCTCAGAAAAAAACTATCTCGAGGTTCACAGATATTGCTAAGGAGAAAGTGGGAAAATTATTGCCTTCCTTTGAATTTAGGAGCATTTTTGCAATTATAAATTTTGTTATATGCATAGAATTCTTTCAGAGGTACATAGAATCTTGAAAATGAACAAGTATTTTTTGATACCTACAGCGAAATATAAGAAATGCTTGATGTAAGTGAAGATTTCAATTTACCAGAAATAAAATTTTCTAGAAAGAAAATTTATACAGTTTTAGACAGTACTGAATATGTTTCCCATGCATTTCGTAACATGAATTTGCATCTGTGTATTGTGAAATAATATTAATCAATGTATTCATATAGCTCACAATAGCTTGAGCATAGCAGAAAGAAAAAGCTTACTTACTGAAAATTGATTACTAATATTTGCCTGTTGTCTTTATCAGATAAAATAAGTTAGAGTTCCTTTTAAACCACAATTGACGAAGTTGGTTTCTTTACCATCAATGGGTTTAACGATGTTTCGAAGGAGGAGCTGAAAAATTATGCTTTATTATTATTGAATTATGAGTCTTCCTACAAGAATTTCTCAATTTTATATCATATGATCTACAAAGGTTTCTTTCAGCGACATATGGTGTACTGAAGAAAGAACAGCATAATTATTTCATTATACAGAAAAAATATTTCCTAAAATTACTGAATTTATGGAAGCATGATCTAAAGTTTATTACTCTATTATATTATAATATCTTCTAGAAAACGAATTAAAAAAAAATTCTTTGAAAATGCAGTTTTGCGGCAATCGTAACAGAAATCTCTACAGAATATTCTAACGCCGATGATTGAACCAGTAAATAACATTCCTCTGTTACTGAGTTGGAAGCTCTCACGTCAAAGTCCTTGAATTTCCATTTCATTCTCGTGAACTTTTCGACACCAGATTCTTTCCCGAATAGCTATCAGCCATCTACAATAATAAAGAACACAATCGAGGACAAATAAAATCGAACGTCTTTTTACCGTCAACTCCACAAAACAGAGTTTCCGTTGCCACACTCCAAAACAAAATGAGATCCCCCTCTTCCACAAACCTTTTTCCTGGATGAAAGCTCTTCTTTTGTATGGGAAATGCCTAATTCATGAGACATCGTCTGCTGTTGGCAGCCTTTGCAAGCCAATGAGATCGTGGTATTTCTCTTCTTCGTTGTTTCCTCTCACACGTTTCTTTGTGTGTATCACAGGTTACTGCGCTGCGAGCATGGAACTTATCAAGGAGGTATTGGTGTATATATTAACACGCTCCCAGCTGCGATGATGGATTCCAATGTTGCAGAAGCATTAGGCATGTGTGTTTAAATCAGAAGCCTACAGTGTTTGGTCTTGATCCCTGGCTGAAAAAAAAGAAAGATTTATTGTTTTTTTTTCGTTACGAAGACAAGTGAACTATAGCAGTTTTAAAGAATGTATTGCGAATTGTGAAAAATTTTATACTTCATTAATTTAGTGAAAAGTATCGAATGACTGCAGGACAGCAAAAACATTTTCGAATCGTTATAAGGTATGTTTTAATCGTGAACTCAGTGGAATAATTGAACAAGCATTCCATTCCAACGAAATTCGATATAAGAATATTCAGCAGCACATTTTTTATTTAATGTATTCATAATTATTCTATGGAACCTTATACTGTATTTAAATAATACTAGCCACCGGGAATATGATTTCAATTGAATCTTTCATCATTTTATATTCATGATCCTGTAATGTCTTTTTTTAAACTTCAGATTGTGGTAGATATTTAATCCATGTTCCTTTAATGACTGTGCACCTGTTCTGTTTATTGTCAACGTAAATAGTCAAATAACTCACAATCTCATGTAATATTTAAATGCACGTAGTCGGCGCCATCATCACTTTCTTATTCCTCTTGCAAAATATGCATTCAATTTCAACATTTAAAAGGTGCAGACAATTTTATGGCCGGCGGCATGTTAGTTGGATTAAAACATGCCGAAATAAGAATGAAAAATTAGCAAACATAATCATTCAGTTTAATGGACATATTTCTCAAGATACGAAATATCTCAGAGCTTGGTCTGCAGATTGCAAAGTATTTTGATGAAATAAAATATTATAGTAAAATTTATTAGGATATTACCTCAACTTTCAACAATGAAAGAGAAATTGGCAACTAAATATTTGTTTAAACAATCAATACGGTTTGTATTGTTTTGTAACAATTAAAAGTGTTGTAAATTACGCCAAAAAATATATTTAAAAAATTATTAAAATTAGAGAAAAAATTGTACAGTAACTTAATTAACATCATTGAAAAGGTAATTTTTTGCACTTTGAGATGGTTTTAAAAAATATTTTTTGTGATGTAATATGTTCCAAAGGTATTAAAAAAATGCCGAACTTTTGCATAATTTTTAATTAATTAAAATTTTAAAAAAGGGCTCTGAGGTGAACATTCCCATCCTTCAAAGTATGTTTGTGCCAAATCTCGTAACTCTAGGTCCAGCGGTCTGCCCGTGGTAGAGGACCAACACGCAGATACACACACACATTCTCCGTTATTATTAGTAGAGATGGATATAAAAATAAGAAATGTCAGGTATTATCACAGGACTTAAGAAATTCTCACATTTTCTTTATAATAATATATATATATTTTAAACTGTATTTCTCCAATGTCACTTTGAGTTAAGTTTCATGTATCCTCTGGCAAAGAACATGACTATGGAAAAGCAAAAGGGAAGATAATGCCTTCATGAATGAAGGCATTATCTTCTAATTTAATTAATTTTTTATCCTGTCTCTTTAGAAACTTCGCTTCAAACATATGGTTATACGGAAGATTAACAAACCTTTTTTGTATAACTATCATAAAATATCATTTTTAAAATTAATCACGCCATCTCTACTAGTAATAAGGGAACATGCGTCTGTGTGTTGACGCTCTACAGGACAAACCGCTAGACCTAGAGAACGAGCCCTACTTTGGATGGTGGGAATGTGTACCTCGGATCCGTTTTTTTGAAATTTTAATTAATTAAAAATTAAGCTAAATTTTGGCGTTTTTCCTTAATATTCCTCTGACAATATTACAGCACAAAAATGAGTTTGACCCCATCTGAAAATTTAAAAAATTATCTTTTCAATGATATCAATTAAATTTTCGTAAGATTTTTTCTCTAATTTTAATAAAAAATATTTTTTGGCATAATTTACAGCAATACTTTTCATTGTTGCAACGCATTTCAAACCGTTTTCATTGTTTAAACAAATATTTAATTTCGTGTTTCTCTTCCATTGTTGAGAGCCAAGAAAATATCTAACTGGATTTTACTTTCTTCTTTTATTTGATAATTTTTTTTCCGAAATCTTTAAAGACAGTCCTCAAGTTAGTAAGTACTAGCCGCCTTTGGCGACTAGCTTCTTCGTCGGAAATATAATTGCAATCCAATCCCTCACGCATAATTTGATTTTCAATGTTCCATTAACAATTTTAAAATCAAATTGTGATAAACATTTAACCCAGGTTCTTTTAATAGCTTTGCACCTGTTCTGTTCGTTGTCTGTATGACCGTCCCTAATAGAGTCACGTGACTGTCTGTGTCATGTAACATCAAATTGCACATTGTCGGTATCAACTTCGCTTTTATTCCTCTTGCAAAATATGCATTTGATTTGAGCTTTAAAATGTCGCGGCACATTTTACTTTCAGCCGCATGTTAGTTGAATGAAAATATGCTGATTAAAACATAGCATTAAATATTACGATATTACCTTAGCTTTCAACAATGATAGAAAACACACAAATAAATGTTTGTTTAAACATTGAAAACGGTTTGAATTGCGTTGCAACAAAGAAAAGTATTGTTGTAAATTATGCCAAAAAATAGTTTTTAAATTTATTAAGATTAGAGTGAAAATCGTACGGTAATTTAATTGATATCATTGAAAAGGTAATTATTTGCGCTTTTAGATGTCGTAAAAATGATTTTTGTGCTCTAATATTTTCGGAAGTTATTAAGGAAAAATGCAAAAATTTCGCTTAATTTTCAATGAATTAAAATTCTAATTGCAATACAAAAAAGGACTGCTAGATGCACACTCCACACACACACACACACACACACACAGTCTTTTATTATTAGTAGAGATATATTAAAATTATCCAGCAAAATGAAAGATTATCGTTGCTATGTTTTAATTTTTTTATCAGCGTGTTTCAAGCCAATTAGCATACTTCTGGACTTGAAATGTGCCATGCTAATTTAAAGTTGAAATCAAATGCGCATTTTACGATAATGTAGACAAGGAAAAGAAAAAGTGCAAGGCTAATAAAGAAGTCCGGTTAAATGGCTATAACAATTTGAAGTTTAAAACTACTTCGTTAAGAGAACCATGAATATAAATTTATGTATAAGAGATTCAGTTGAAATTTCATTTTCGGCGATCAAACTGTTCGCCGAAGGCGACTAGTGTAAAATATATGCATAAATATAGACATGGAAAAGTCCATCTCTACTAATAATAAAGGAGAATGTGCGTTTGTGCGTGTGTGTTGGCGCTCTACAGGGTAGAGAGCTAAACCTAGAGCTACGAAATCTGGCACAAACATACATTGAAGGGTAGGAGTGTGTAGTGTACCCGGGAGCTGGTTTTTTGGAATTTTAGTTAGAATTTCAATTAATTAAAAATTAAGCGAATTTTCGCCATTTTTCCTTACTAACTTCCGAAAATATTACAGTACAAAAATCATTTTTTAACACCTGAAAGGGTAAAAATAATACTTTTTCAGTGATATCAATTAAGTTGCTGTACAATTTTTTCTCTCATTTTATTGAATTTGTCAAAATATTTTTACACATAATGTACAATACTTTTCATTGTTGCAATGAAATTCGAATCGTTTTCAAATATTTATTTGCGTGTTTCTCTAGCATTGTTTAAAGCAAAGGCAATATCCTAATGAATTTATTTCCTTTTTGTATTTCACCAGTTTTTCTGGAAATCTGTAAAAACTCTAATAACCCTCTAATAGAGTAAATATATCAGGAAATATATCCATTAAGCTGAATGATTATGGTTGATATGTTTTAACCCTTTTTATTAGCATATGTGCCGCGTTATTTTTATGCTGAAATCAAATATAAATTTTACTTGAGGAATAAGAAAGTGAAATTGGCGCCAACAGCTTACTATTAGATGCTACATGGCACGGACGGTTTCTTGACTCCTCTAAGGACATTCATGTTGACAATAATAAGAGATGTGCAAAGCTACTAAAAAAATCGTGGGTTAAATGCCTATTATAATTTGAAGTTTAAAATTACTTTTTAAGGGAATCATGAATATCAAAATATGCATCAGAGAATCAATTGAAATTATATTCCCGGCGGAGAAGCTGGTCGCCGAAGGCGGATAGTATCCAATAGTGAACTATTAAACCATTGTAAGTAGTGCGATCAAGAATGAAGAGAGATCATACTATGTGAGGTAATAATGCGCCAACACCTTTGTTATAAACATGCGCACTCTACCAGTTAAGACTGGTCATTCACGATCGCCCCAGGCAAAAACAGATCAAAATTTGCTTTCCCTTGATCGGAAGTTTGGATACTCACCCTGTCCCATTATTCATCACTCCATTTCGACTACATGGCCATAAATTCGACCGGAGTAGGTGAATGTGGAGGGAAAAAAGATTGGGCGTGTGTGGTTCACCTAAATAGGATAAGGCGGGGTCGGAGATCGAAGTGACTAGAACTGAATGATATTGCATGGTGTGAAGTAATCGTGAATGACATGCCTAAATGGATGGGTTAAAAATTGGAAAGGCGTTGAGCGTCACCATGCATTTTAGACAGTGATGATAATTGATGTTAAACTGAAAAACTGCTGCCTTTCATCTTATGGCAATGGAGGGCTACTGTATACAGATAGCCGTGTAGGAACAATCACATTTCATTTCACGACACTGTACATATCCTTATTTTGCAATCAGTGACGTAAGTTTCCAAAACATAATCGAATCACAAACAGGCATTAAAACGTTTAAATGCATAGGGCATACAATGCTTCTTTCATCATTTTATCCTCACATATATCCATTCGTCCGTAAGTAGACAAATATATTAATTTAATATCTTCATATTCTGCATCTAACTAAGTTAATGTGAAATGTATTTGCAGTTAAGATATATACAATGTGAGTGATAAAAAAGATGATCATCATGCTGAGAGAAGCAAATCGGTCCATTGATTCGTATCTTGGAATACAACGAAATTTTTTCGCCTTTAATTCTGTGAATATGGGAATTTCAATCAACGTCGATTCCCTCAAATTCTATTATGGATATCCCATTAGAAGGCACCTACAAATGATAAAACTCGGAGAGTTTAGTGAAAAAGTTATATGGCCTACAATGTTATATCTGTGGGGTATGTCGTAAAATCCAGAAACTTAATGAGCTTTCACAGATTCCATCTGAAGGCATTACTTCTTCATAGAAAGCATATGTTACTTGCAAACAATTATATATTCATGTCAAAATACTATAGGAATGAATTCAAGACGTATTAGAATAATTTGAGCTTCATGTGCACATGAGAAATCTTAGAAATCTCGAATGTTTATTTAAACATCTTCAATGCACCTTGAATTTCCAGAATTTATGATTTTTATTTATTTTCCAATAAAAACAGCAGCAATGAGAGTTGCATCATGAGCAGTGGCGGCTCGTCAGCTCAGAAACAAGCAGTGCTGCAAAAGTTGTAGGAAATTTAGTGCTGATTATTTTATTATGTAATGATGATATACTTACAATTGATAGTTTTTGAGATATAAGCAAAAAAACTTTTGAAAATTTTTTTTCATGTTCCTTGGCTATAACTAAAATTCCAACAAAAATTATTAGTTTCAAACCTCAGATTCGTAATCGGCACTCGAAATACATAAAGAAGCAAAAAATTACAACTCCTCTAGAATTAGATTTAAAAAACTACTTAACTACTGCGAAAAAGCGGGAAAAAGAGCCAAATGAGGAAGTCGCGCCAATCGTGAGCTGGGAAGAATGCAGCTCAAATGAATGCAATTCCAAGCGGAGAAAGGGTTGCTTTTCTACCGCTTCGCGTTACTCATTGCGTTAATTTAATATCCTGAGGAGGGGCAAAACTTCCTGCAGCTCTGGTCTGTCTCTCTCTTAATTCTTGATTGTTTATCCCTCTTCCTTTACATTTTTTATTATTTTTTTGCCATTTTCATTGATTACTGATTTCTTAAAGTGGAACAATCAGCCAATCAGAATAAAAATGAAAATACAATCTTTTAAAATAATTTCAGGGGGGAATACAGCTCTGCAGCTCTTATTTACGAACCGTCACTGATCATGAGCTTTACTTTGACAAAGACTAGAAACATTAAAAAATTCAGTTGACTGGGACTAAACAATGTTAAAACGTAATAATGTAAACAATGTTAATGGTGGAATAACTGGCACTGGGTCATTACATCGCAGATTAGTTCTGACCAGCATAAAATTCAAAAATAACATTTAATTATAATTTTGTAATACATTGCTTCTACTACAACTTTAAGAAAATTTCTTTATGTTTTAACTATCTTGTTTTACTGATAATAAGCTTATTATCTTCATTCATTTGGAGAAAGTTTGATGAAATCAACAAATGTTTTAAAAATAAATATAATAAATATTAATTTATAAAGTATTATTTAATAAATTAGAAAATTTATATCTTCATTTCTTAAAGAATTTCATCATGGATATGTTATAATCTTTAATTTCTAATAATTACCCCAGGAGAAAAACTGAAGTATACTGAGATGTCAATGTAAATAGGAAGAGTTTAAAATGATTGAAAAGATATTCAAACACAGACTCACACACACGATTTTGAAACATATTATAAATTCACTTATTTTTGATAACGGAAAAGCTTCTCTCATAATGTCAAAATACTCTTATCAATCATTTCTTTCATGTTTTTATTTTGTAAGGAATCCGCTTTCAAAGCTAATTATATCATCATATGGATTTTCCTGGTATAAATACAAGAAAAAAAATATTCACCTTATATTCCTTATTCAGATATTGTCATCAAATTGAAAATGCATTAAATTTCTTCCAAAGCTCAAAGGAATTGTAATAACTACGGATCAATAGCACTTACAAAAGATTCTGATTTATTAAATGATCGAATATTCCAAAGAAATGGTGAAACAAATAAGTAAATATATACGAAACTTTTGCGTCGGATTTTTCCGATACCTTGTGTTTCGATGGGAACCTAATTGAAGAAACAAGGACTCATCCACAACTACTTTCCCGCAAAATTTATCGGATAAAATTTTCTTTCGAACCATATCAATAACTTTGGCTTCTTTGTTGACCAACTTTGTGCAAGATGGCGCATAATGAAATAGATTTGGCTTCTAATGAAAGATGCCGGCTGGCAGCTTTTTGTTTGTTCAAGCTCTGCCAGAAAATTAGAGGTTTTCTTTTCTTCGTACTTTCCTACTGCAACAGGGTTACGTGTGATGCATTTTGAGTTATTTTTACTCGTGTGTGTCTCGTTTGACCATATGGAATGAACCCGTTATGAATTAAAATTATTTTGGAAATTCAAAAGAAGAGGCAGATAATTTAAAAGAATTGCTTGAATATTTTATATGTTATGAATTGTGCATTTCTTAAGCGTTATATTTTAAATCTAAGACTCATATTACATTTTTTCAATACTGTAATTTGGTAGCTTTGTTTAAATCCCAAGGTTTTATTTCTTCCTATAAGAAATTACCTATTATTGTTGGCATTCTAAGGCACACGAAAAATTTAGATGAAGATATTTGTTTAAGTCGGGTATTCATTAGAATAAAATAGAAAATATTTTTATACATCTCATATATACGATTTTTATAATATCGTTCAATCGAATTTCAACGAAGGAAATCTGAAGATCCAGGAACTTCAAAATAATTCTTTGACAGCCACTTCCAAACGTAGAAAAGAGCCATCACTTTGTTGGTTTGATGCCCATAACTTTATTAATTTAACAAAGCAGCTTTTAATGAATATTACATAATTGGACGCTAAATAAGTTAAAATAAGAAATACGAAAAAAAGATTATGAATATAATTTTCTTATTAAAAGCTAATTATAAAGAATGAATAAAGCGTAAGAATTTTATATACAAGGTTGTTATAGTTAAAGTTCGTATATTCTCTTTCTCTAGGGCATATTAAGCTCTAGAGCCGGTTCTATGACTCCAAACGAGACAAAATTTCGTTAGTATGTACTACCAGCAATGCGCTCTGTGAGTAAAAACGTTATTTATTTAATTTTCTTATTAAAGCTAATCATAAAATATGAATAAAAATTGCGATTTGTATATACATGGTTGTTATGATTTATGTTCGCCTATTCTCTCTCTCTCTAGGGCCAATTTTAAGACATAGCGTCAGTTCTATGCCTCCAAATGAGAGAAAATATCACTAGCATGTACTACAAAAATAAAAAGAAAAAATTAAAGAAAAGAAAAATTTAAAATTTTCGTCAATAATTGGCGTTTTGCCAGTATCTGAGATCATCTTTGCAGATTCTTTATTAATGGAGCAAAACTGAACAGTTCATTTCAGTTTTTTTATTTAACTAAAAATGCTGCTGAAATTAATTTTGAATATAAAATCTTTCTTCTTTCATATACCATTTTGTTTTCTTTTTCGTTTCAAAACTAGGATGTAAGTGATGCGCAGTGTAAAAAACAAATAAAGGTGCATAAAATTCATTCTAAAAACTAGTAGAATAAAAGAAAAATTGTAAATTTAGATGCCATTAAAAATGTCAGCGTTCTTCAAGAACATGAATAAATTAGCATGAGATCTCTCTCCAAGCAGGAAAGACAAGTCAAAATCTATGGCATGAAAAGGGATTTGAAATGGTCTGTATTAAAAATAGAACAAAAAAGTGGCAAATGGTCTGTGGAATATTACATGATCTACAGATTGGTGGAGATTGACGAAACAATCATCTAATTGGGAAATAAAAAATAAACATTAAAGGAAAATAATAAACCAAAATAACAGGATAAGGCAATGAATAATGGAGGAAGAAAAGTAATTTTTGCGATATTCCATTCAACCTACTTTATCACCAGAATAAGCACATCAATGGCAATATTCAAGACTTATTCTGCTCCCTTCATCCGACGTGTGAGCGACAGGACGATGTTTTTCCTTCTTCTTGGCGAAATGTTTCTGTGTCGCTGGCTAAAAGCTTATTAAAACGGAATGCAATTGCTTTTTTCCCTCATGGTAAATGTCTGTTTTTTTGGAACTGTCTTTGCTTAAGAGATTTCTATGGTTGTCAGAAAATGGATATGATATTTGTGTGTCGTAAAACTTCTATTCAATGAGTTCTAAGGACATAACCTCTCCTCATTGTCAAATAAGTTATTGTTGTAATGTCACTCGTACTTTGAAGAAAAAGAAAGTCTGAAAGATTTTCTACCTAAACTTATAGACTAGTATTCTATATAGCGAGGCAAAAATACGGCCATGCCAAACTCTTGAGACTTATTGACAGATAATCAATCTGCTGATTGATGAAAATTAAATAAAAATGCCTCTGTTTTACTGCAGTTTAGTTTCAAATATTTCTGTGTCTAGAAACTTTAACAAAGTTTTTTAAATTCGGTAAGATTTGTTAAATAATGTGGTCCAGAACTCGCTCGAGATAAGGATTAACTTCATATTAGAAGTGCATAGGTTCCCCTCAACCTCCTTTATCACCAGAATAAACAGATGAGTGGCAATATTCAACTTAGCCTCCACCCTTCTTCCAACATGTGAAAGACAGGACGATGTTTTTCCCCAGAGTGTTTATATTTTATCTCGGTGGCGTGTTTCTGGATAGCTGGTTAAATGCTTATCAGAATGGAATGCAGTTGCCTCTTTTTCACACTGCAAATGTCTGTTTTTGTTTGTAACTTTCTTTGAAGACAATTTCTATGGTCATCAGAAGATAGATCTGATATTTTTGAGTCATACAACTCATATCCCATGAATGCTAAGGACATTAACCGTTCTGATCGTCGAATAGATTATTGTTGGTAATGTCATTCATAAATCGCAAAAGGAGAAAGTAATTCGCTGTTTTGAACCAAAATTATGGTCAGCTATCCTATATGACGAGGAAAAAATGCGACAAAGTCTAAGTCATGAGACGCATTGACAAATTATACTATATAAAAATGCTGCTGTTTTTCTGCACTGTAGTTTCAAACCTTTTTGTTTCAGGGAATATTTTAAAATTTTTTTATTACGGCACGATCAGTTAGAGAAAGTGTTCAGAGCTTATTCAAAAAATGCTAGCAAGCCCTAACATAATATCGATATAAGTCATAAAAATAAGTGAGTAATATAATAATAAGAAGTCCTAATATATTAACTTTATATTATGGTTGAATGAAATCTCCAATTTCTTCTTAAAACTTGATTTTAACGAATTAGTAGAAAAGTCATTCCGTTTCTTTTAAAAAACAATTAGAATTAAGATCTGTTGTCTTTTTCAAGGGATCAAAGAATTACTAATTATTTTTTACTCTTCTTAGCAAAACACTTCATTTATTCTGAAACGAAGCTGAAAATAGTTTGGAATTATTTACAAGACACGTGGGTATCTCATAAAGTGTGAATTTTCGATGTTTTAATTGTATGAGAGTTGTATAAATCATTATGGGGAGGAAATTATATTCTGACTTCGGTAAGGTTAAAAACTGTTCGTGTTTGAATGGTAAAATAAGAAAACTTACAAAACATTAATTTTGAGTTGAAACATAACATATCACTAATAATACAGGCAAGTGACAGTATCATAAAGTATATGTAATTTACCAGTTTTTTTTCGAGGAGTTAGTTTAGTTTGGTTTATTTACAGTACTGTGCAAATTAATTGGGACAAACTCAAAAATTTTCACATATGTAGTTTAATTAGTATAAATTCACTTTCATGCATGGCATAGAAATTTAGTAGAAAATATGTCCTCCTCTAGCACAAATGATATCCTATATACGTTTTGGTATGGATTACGATAATTTCGAACATACATTTTTGATGCCGACATCACGAAACCAAAATTTTAGAACATCCTCAATCATTTTTCTCTTGGTTGAGCAGTCTATCTTGCCTACACGTCTCTTCATAATGCTCCAAAAACTTTTCAAGAAACGAAATTAACAGTGTTGGATTTCCCTGGTAATTCTCCAGATGTAAATCCCATCGAGAATTTGTGGAGAACTGAGAAGAGACGTGTGAGAAAGATGGACTGCTGAACCAAGAGAAAAATGATTGAGGATGTCCTAAAAGTTTGGTTTCGTGATGACAACATCGAAAATGTAAGTTCTAAATTAGTGGAATCCGTGCCGAAACGTGTACAGGATGTCATTAAAGCTAGAGGAGGACATATTTTCTGCTAAATTGCTTTACCATGCATGCAAGTGAACTTATACTAATTAAACTTTTTTGCGTTTCATCCAATTAATTTGCACCATAAGGTACTTACTATCAATTTTACTATGCAGCTAATAAAACTGCTACCATTTTTTCTAGTTGCTTTGTGTCTGCAGTGGAAAACACGATCAGAGAGCTGACTTTTACATCTCATCAAAAATGTTTAATCCTAAATACTAAGTCAATTGTTTTAAAAATTAAAATTTGCAACCTATTCAAATATATAATCCTTAAATTATTTTTAACAATACTGATTTAAGAAATTGAAAAGTACAAGCAGATGGTAAAATTCATCACTCTTTCAATTCCGCTTACTTTATTTCAGATTCCAAGAAGTCTTTCACTACTTTCACATTTTTACTAATCTAATTTATTCATCCTCTTTTATTAAAATAATATAAGTCAGATCTTCTGACGAAAGTAAACTTATCAGACCTGCATTGAACATCGACAATCCGTTTCTGATACAATGAAAAGAAAATCTTGAAAGAAGAACAAAGTCCAAATAAATTCCGAAATTTAACGCCAATGCAAATTATTTTCTTGCAATCCTTTTCCTTGCCTTTTATGGTCTCAACCTCGAAATCATTAACAGAAATATTAAGAGCATCCGCGAGTATGCAAGTAACTAATTGCCCGTCCTACCGGAAGCGTCAGAAATGTGTGCTAGCCAGACAGTGGGAACAAAGAAGTTCGATAAAGCTGACATTTTTTCGGTACTTTCATCACTTTTTGTTTCTGCCTGCAGGACAAGACACATAAAACATTAGGATTTCTCTTATTTTCTTTCGCTGACGGAGAGTAAGCTGTATATTTTTTCACACTTCCTTCCTAGATCGATTGAGAAATAAATGATAAAATTCGTGAATTATCTACGGATTTATTTGTTCTTAGGAAAATGTTGCTTAATGATGAAAAATCTGAAACGTGAGCTAAATTTCAATTACAATTACAAAAGCTTGAAGAATTTTGATATCCTGAAGCTGCAATATCAAATCTCAATGAAATAAACGCATACCATTTTACTTGAATGGGAACAAAATAATCAAGAAAAAGATTTGTTGAAGTTTTCTTACCTTCAGTGGTTATAAGAATTATTTTAGCATTTGAAACTGAAATAAGATAAAACCTCGTCATTATGATGTTGCTTTAAAAGTCTGTTTCCTTTAGGCAGATAGTTTGAAAGTACATTTTCTAATTTAATTGTTTCTCATTAATTAATAATATATTAGAAATTAGAAAAATATTTCATAAAGTTCCAGGAATAAGCAAGAAATAAATTACTATAAAAAGAATTTATCTTTTGATAGGTAAAAATAATGTAGAAATAATATGCTCTGAAATACAAAAGGAATATACTTCAGCTTTTCAAAATCAACCTTAATGTTTCAGAATGCCAATTATTATGTTCTTCAAGACTTATACAAGATTTCTTGGTAAATTAATGTTGATTCAGATATTTCTAAAATACACATATTATATAAAAAATCAGTTCTAATGTTTTTTGTACAATATCGATGGTCTGTATAATCTTAATACATTCTATTAAATTTTCTGTTGGGCATGGTTAATCTCCTTTGTATATTAACTTTTTATTCCTCTTTAGGAAGCATACTGAAAAGAAATAAATCACAATTTTGAGCTGTTTTCCAATGATGTATATAAAACTTGAAAGAGAACAGTTTTTTAAATCGATCAACGCCATTTTATAAATTGAGAATAATTGCAAATATATTTTCAATTGTTAATGTATTTACATCATAAATTTAAAATAAGTTTTAGTCTCACACTATATTTCAAAATTGTATTGAATAATTTAATAAAATACGGTGATAATGGGAAAAAACAGGAAATTTAAGTTTAAGCGAAGTCTTCATGCGTACATTATTTAAATTAACTTTTATTTAGTCAAATGAATGCTCAGTAAATGAATATCTATAAAATAATTAAATACAAAACATACATATTTAAAATAAGCATTCATTTAATAAAGCTTAAAAAATGTGCAAATTCGCGTCCTAAAATACGATGCTGAAGTTGAATAACTAATTTCTAATAATTTGACCTTAAGCTATTCATTTATTTTTATTGAAATAAAAGTAATTCATCTATTATTTTGTCAGTTTTCCAAACGGAATGATAAAGAATGGGAAAAAGGATCGCAACAAATACATTTACAGAAAAACCTCGCTAGTCATTGCTAGGATTTCTTAATAAGTTTCAAGGAAATTGTATACACTTAAAACATTAAATCTCCAAAAATTGAAAGGTCCAAACCTAGATCATGCGACTGAAAATCCTCTGCACTTCAGAAATTTATTTAGAAATAATGTAATAAAGTTTCCTATACTTCTTTCAGTTCAGTTAACCCTTTCTAAGGCCGTTTTAAATATACACTGGCATACAAAAGTTGAGGAACATTTCGTAAAATGCGAGAAATTTGCAATTAATACGAAAACTATGTTTCGAAATCATTTCTGGAGAATCGTGTGGCATTCAATAGAGTATCATATAAATATTACAGTGAAGATTCGGTCAAGAGGGCAATTAGGGGGACCACCAGAAAGGGATGCAGGCTAAAATGGAGTTTCACCCATCCTGTTTCACAGAAAGCTGATAACGAGATGTAACTTTTATCAATGGTTATGGTTTAATATGCATAATATTTACATGCATTTTCGTAAGCATAACACAAATATTCGGGAAGGTATAAATGTCTCTTTAAAAAATCCCAAATTTTTCCGCATGTGTTTTGCTTATAACATGCAGAGTTTTCATTCAAATTATTCGAAATTTCCAGAACACTTGACAATATGTTACAGAAGTATTGTATTAAACTTTAAAGTAAATACATTGAATATTAGAGGAAATATGAGTCTTTGTACTAAATAATTTTTTACTGCGCATGTGCAAGACGCACGGAATTTTTCTTTTATAACTTCAAAGCCAGATATATAGATCAACTTAAAAAAAATCCAGTTGAATCACATCAAAATTCAGAAAGCTGTCGGCATTTCAGTGAGGTGAATTTCAATTTCTCTTTAAGAGAAGCTAAATGATGAGGGTTCTTGCACAAACTGATATTTTTTAAACTTTAATCTTCGAATGGTATTCGAGAAAATGCAATTTAAATAATGTATTTAATTTATAAGTGTTCATGGTATTCAGGATATTCAATTTTACTAAAATTCAATGTTACTGTTCGAAGATTCAAATTTAAAAAATATCAGTTTGTACAAGAACCCTCATCATTTAGCTTCTCTTAAACAGAAATTGAAATTCACCTCACTGAAATGCCGAAAGCTTTCTGAATTTTAATGGGATGCAACTTGAATTTTTAAAAATAAGTTGCTCTATATATCTGGCTTTGAAGTTATGACAGTAAAATTCCGCTGCGTCTCGCATATGCGCAGTAAAAATATCTAGTACAAACACTCATATTTCCTGGAGTATTCAACGTATTTACTTCAAAGTTTAATACTATTATTCTGTTATATATTGTCAAGCATTCTGCAAATTTCGAACAATTTGAATGAAAACTCTGCATGTTATAAGCAAAACACATGAGGAAAAATTTGGGATTTTTTAAAGAAACATTTATATCTTCCCGAATATTTGTGCTATGCTTGCGAAAATGTATGTAAATATTATGCACGTCAAAACATAACCATTGATGAAAGTTACATCTCGTTATCAGCTTTCTGTGAAGCAGGATGGATGAAACTCTATTTTCGCCTTCATCCCTTTCTGGAGGTCCCCCTAATTGCCCTCATGACCGAATCTTCACGGTAATATGTATATGATACTCTACTGAATGTCACACGATTCTCCAGAACTGATTTTGAAACATAGTTTTCGTATTAATTACAAATTTCTCGCATTTTACGAAATGTTCCTTAACCTTTGTATGCCAGTGTACTTACCACCAAATTCATCAATTTTTAAATGCGGTTTTTAAGATTGGCGTAAGTCGTCGCCAGATGTTTCGATGAAGCAAACACTTAAATGCTCAAATTTCTTATTTCAAACCGTCACGAAGTTTCCTGACTTAGTAATTAATTATTAATTAATAAAATTAATGAACAAAAAATGTCATCCAATAAGCTAAATGAATTTATTTTCTTAAATTAAAATTAATATCAAAGTTATTTTATTATACCACTACTAGAAAAAGTTGGCCTTATAAAGGTTTAAAACGGGAGAAAAACTAACCAAGGTGTATCAATAGAATATTTTTAGATTTATTTAGAGTTATGATAATTGAAAAATAGTGATAGGAAGTAATAAATTTAATTTTTAGTTCAATAAAAAGAGATGGAAAAATCATTCTTTTTTATCAATCTATTGCGCCTGTATGTTTAAACGGAATTTCACGGTAACAATGAGTAAAAAGATTTTCCCACCTCCGGTTTATTTTATAATTGGGATAGAACATGCTTTTTATCTTTTCATATAAAAATTCTGGAATGAAGGAAGATTTATTTTTAAGTGTTTTCGCTAATTTTATTTCTTCAAGTAACGTAAACAGAAAATGATATTTTTTCACTCATTTTCTTGCGTAAGAGATAAGCAGTAAGAAAATGATTTGTTGAATATTTTTTATTCGTTGAATAATCGATAAATAGTATTAAATTTATCAACTGAAAATACAAATTTTATTTTTTGTAATGATAGGAGTGCTTAAAAAAGTTGTTTCTTTAAATTCAATAGCAAGAAAACGACATTCTAAAATTTAGCTTGTGAATATAGATAATTCATACGGAATTAAAAACAAACTTCCGCAAATAAAGCAGAAGTAACATTTTTAGAATAGATTTTGAAACAAATATTTTTTTCAACCGTTATGTAAGTTAAAAAATTTAAAATATTGATTTTTGCCATGATATGTTTTATTAAAGTGACATAATGCCATATGTAAATTGAAGTGACATAAATCAAGGTATGAGCAAATTTATTTTATTTCACTTTTGGAGAGAGCAGTGGCATGTTCAGCAATTGTTCTTACGGTATTTAATTTTCTGTTAGGTATTATTTCATTTGATTTGTTTGGTGAAGAATAGATTTGACTTTTTGGAGAAAGTGGTGATAAATTTCAAACGACGTGTAATGAAAGATGCCAACTAGCAGCTTTCTTGGGTTTTTAAGCTGTGTCAAAAAAATTGAGGATTTTTTTACGTTTTCTAAATTTTTGAGGGTTAATTTATTGTTAGTTTAATTTATATGTTCCTATTTTTCCCTGTGAAATTAACCTTTTATAAGTTCCCAAGTAATTTGGTCCAATAGAAAATGCTTGTTGAATATTTAAGAAAATATAACTATCTTGTAAGAAAATTATACATTACTTCAACGTTATATTTTATAGCTAAGACTCCTAATATCTATGTTTTCATCTCGTAATTTGTTATCTTAGTTTGAATTCATTACAAAATTTTTAAGTTGGCTTTTTGATAGTGTTATTAAAGATAGTTTCAATAAAAAAATCACTGTTTGTGAGATATAATCAGAATTTTAAAAAATCGTTCTCGTAATGCTGAGTAAGATTTGCTATTAAAAAACTTATTATGCATAAAAATCTGGCAGAGATAAATTTTTACGTCACAAATCTTTCGATTCTTCAAAATTTCCTATTTAACTTTTTGTGCTACATTCAAATGAATACGTGTATTGCTAGTTTTAAAACTCTTATCACCGTATTCGAGAAACAAAAGAGGACATTAAACAGAGCAATCAAATTGACTAAATTGACGTATACACATAATTTTCAACACAAATCATGTGATATATCTCATCAAAAATCAGCTTGAACGTTCATCATGAAGATGTACGAAGTGAGTAATTTTTCATCCTTCTTTCCCTAATCTAATATATTCTTAATCTCAAATTTTTCTGTCTGGTGTCCCCATCCGGATTAGAGAAGCACCAGAAAAAATAACAAATAGAAAGAAACGATTGCAAAGATAGCAGTTGCGACCGTCAGCAGCTGCTGATTTTTCTGATTAATGACATCCTCAAATTGATCTTCATGTAAAAATGCTCTCCTTCGGCCCAATCATCAGGACGCGGCTTCGAAAGATGGATGCTCCACGAGGTCGCCACACAAATAAAAGTCTCCATGTTTTTTGGATCAGCAAGCCGGTAATTAGGGATGTTATTAATTGTCGCGTGTAAGCAAAAAAATTAATGGATAGCGTTGGTATGAGTGTAATATGATCAAATAAGCTTTGAGTTGGCGTGTCTGAGATATGTTTGAAGTGAGTGCAGATCAACAGTAGAAAGTTAAGGTATACAATATGGAGGAAGTATGCCTACCTTGTTTCTAAAAATGACAAAGAAAGTCATACTTTTTAATTAATCACTTTTTGTTAGTAAAATGAAGGTAACGTAATAATGTCAATAGTTCATTTAAAACAAAGCCTGTAATATATCTACATAAAATGCGCGAATTTCTGTTAGTAAAAATTCACATTTGAATAATTACTTTTACAGTCATGCTTCATAATAGTTACATGTACAAATGGCATTGAAAGCTAATCATTAAAATATGATTATTATTTTCATTGAAACAGAAAATGAATAAATTAACTGCAATTTCAGTCAGGACGTAATTTTTCAGAAGCCTTTGCTTAAAGCAGGTTAGGTTAGATTAACGTCCCGTTTTGAAGTAACACGAGGGGTATTTACGGACGGACCACGTAATTTTGAACCGCGGTCAGATGACGTCTGAGCTGGCACCCCCTCTCCAAAATTCCGCGCCACACCAACGGGAGGACGTTTGGCCGCTGCGTATGATTCAGCGTGCAACAGGCCCCATACGCGGCGGATCTTCAGGGGAATCGGGTTTCAAGCCTGCGACCCTCCGGTCCGGAGGTCGAGACCTTAACACTAGGCCACCGCGGCCTTGCTTAAAGCTGGCAACGAAATGAGTATTTCTAAATTTCAAAAACGGCATTCACATTTGTGAAAAAATAATTTAGTTAAAATTTATCATTTTTTAATGTTATGAGTGTCGAACGCTTTAAAACAGAATCTGTTAGCTGGAAAGAAAGTAATTAAATTTTTCCGGGTTTATTTAAATTTGCCTATATAAGATGCCATTAGCTCTAATACGGAATAATTCATTTATTCATATAAATAAATATTTAAGCAGAATTTTTCTTTCAAAACTGTATGTACCTTATATCCTTTGACGCGTGTGAGGGATACATCATCAATACATTGCGAACAGAGAAAAATCGCATCTCCAAAATTGTCTTTCTATGAAAAATATGCTAGGTTAAGTTCAAATTAAGAAAGAATGTACAAGTTAAACAAACCTACATATTGTTGCAATTAACAAGGAAAAATGAAACAAATGTTAATTTAAAGGAATTTCATTACTGCTTAATATAGGTGCTTGATACAATTAATTTTTTAAAAGCTGGTGATTTTTGGTTCGGACAATGGCCGACGCAACTTTTTAAAATTTCGAGTAAAGCAGCGAAGCAGAGATTTTCAATGAATCTCATAAAGCGAACTCTTCTTCCTTCAATTGGGGCGATCTCCACTGCGATTCTCCTATGCATTTTTTAACAATTCGTTTAACGTCTTCTAAGCTAAACGCACTTCATCTTTTAACTATCTCTGCTTTCTTTGTCGGCTGGCGTTACAAGATCACGCAATTCATCACTTCTTCATTAATTGTTTGAATTCTCCTTCTTCCATATCTGAGAATTCTTTTCTGCCATTTGCTTTTGCAATTACACGATTTTTTGACATCATTTTTAATACGCCACCGGGCCGAAGCTCTGACGCGTACAGCGAATGAATGAAATTCTAGCGTTGTACAAATTAAAGGGAAACCATTAAAATAACGCATATGTTCAAAATCACGTTCTGTAAATTCGCATTATTTCTTTCAATCTTTCTGATCGTATTTCGAAAACTGCCTTCCAAAATTTCTTTTCCTTTGAATATTTTATTTGATCTCTCTATTCTTCCTTCCGCCCATCTTAAATGCAATCTATTTTCTTTCTTCTTTCACGATTCCATTTCTATCGAATCTCGGAGAGGTTGATTTCGGTTGGAAACCCGGAATGTCAAAAGCCCATGCTGGAGAGATTTCGATTGGAGCACCGTTTTGGGAAAACTCCGATGCCTTTGTTTAAGCCACGCAGTAGAAAAAGCAGCTGTTAAAAATGAATTGCTACAAGCGTAATTAATTACGAAGCTGCCTTACCAGCCGTTACCTCAACTCTTGAATACGTGCTAATTAATTTCATAAAAAAAATGTTTCCTATGGTATGTAAAGTCCGCATTTTTGCATTCTGTGATGATGGCTCACATGCATCATTTGAATGTTGATTACAGTAAGATGATGTAAAAAAGATCAATAGAAACGTCTAATATTTTCTCAATTCAACGGAAACTTTTTAAATATGCAATTAAGGATGATTAAGGCTAACTGTAATTGAGGTTGTTGGAATTGATTGATTTATTTGATTTAAGGGAGTCTGGTTGTGTTTTTCTGAGCCACAATCATAAATGAGGACAACAGTTTTGGAATAAAAGCAAATGGAATTTAGACCAGTTGAATTTGAAGATTTTTGAACATTTGCTCATGGAACGTATCAATTCTTCATCATTTGCGTAGTGTGAGGATTTATATTTCAATTTTAATTATCTTTACGAAAATATGAGTTGATATTATAGGGTAAGTACGGGTGAGATGGACCACAGGGTAAGATGGACCACAGGGTGAGATGGACCACAAGGTGAGATGGACCAGTCAAATATTTCGTTAATGCGACATCCCACAAATGCCGCAACTATCACATTCAGACACTTAAAGATGTTTTGTATGGCGTGCAACTTTTTGCTTCTCAAAAAACACAATATTTTTTCAGCTAAAAATCATTATTGCTTTAGGTAAGTCAAATAATTTCTTCATATGGTTATAGTTATGCATTTAAAGGTTTTGGTTTATATGTGATCTATCTAGTTTTAATGATTTAATCTCGGGAAACATTTAGGCTTCTCAATAACGTAAAATGTCACATTAATATTTACAGTGTAGAGTCGGGATGGGTTATACTTCTCACCTAGGCGATCGGGAGAGGTAGACCAAGTGTAGACGGGAGATATGGACCATACAATCTTGAATTTCAAATTTAGCTTTTTAAAGAGCTGAATTTAAAATACTAAGGATTGCATTTATTTGTTTTCAGAAAATGCCGACTACCTATATTAGAAAAAGGTTCCTAACACGCGGGGTATGGACTGAAGATAATTTGAAAAATGCTATTAAAGTCGTTGAAGAAAAGAATATGGGTGTCAATCAAGCAGCAAAGACCTTCATCATTCATAAAACTACTTTAAAGAGAAGAATTAAAACACATAACTTTAACAAGAGTTCTTAGGTTCTTCATCAATATTGTGCTGCGAAAACGAAAACAAAATTGTTGCTCATATAAATAAACTACAGAACCGGGGTTTTACACAGTGTAGAGACTCTGTAAGGTCTATGGCATACGAACTAGCGGAAAAACTTAAGATACCTCATACTTTTAATAAAAAAGGCAACAAGCGGGAGTGTTCTCCCTTAAACTTTCTCGTATACTCCTAACACATATAGGGAAAAAAATAAGCTAAAACCCCTAACGCAGTAGAGATAAAAAAATAATAAGCGAAATTAAGGTATCCGACTGGTTTAAAATCGTCGATTTTGATGAAATTATCAAAACAAATTTCATGACTTACTTTTGTAGCCTGTTTAACCAGCTTTCTAAAACTGTCTCACTTTTAACTCTACGTGAATTACAAATGGAGTTACAGCTGTTTTATTACCGAATTGTAAGCATTATTTTATGTTGCATGAAAGCTTTAAATGTGTTTTCTGAGAAATGATATTTTTGAGGAAAACTGTCGACCGTAACAATGATTTCTCAAAAAGTTATTCAATTATTGATATGAAATTTTCTGAGATTGTTTTCTGTAATATGCTTGATGTTTTCCTTTAAAATCTAATACTAATTTTAAAATCAAGTATTATTTTTAAGTGCTTAAATATAAACGAAAAGCATTTTTTACGAAAAATTACCAGTTTAGTAACTATGTTTAGCTATATCTCAAAACTATTTTGAAGTACAAAAATTATTTTAGACCATAACACTGATAACTGTCATAAAAATGTACTCCTACAAGGATTTATGTATATTTAGAATATGATTTTGTCTATGTCTATGGCTGTTAGCGTAAGGCAAATAGTTTAGTCATTTTTCTTCAAATTTCTCAGTTTCTTTTAAAAAATATTATTTTGAAAGCCTAATTTTACAATATTTTCATAGTTTTAAAACATATGCAGTTGAAAAATAACATTAATATATATATATAAGTTATTTTAAAAAAAAAAATGTCTCCGAACACAGTCGGATACCTTAAATTTCGAATCTGCTTTATTCCCAGAAAGCAACAAGTTTCTCCAGCATACGTTGAAACGACAAAACAAACAGCAATAAAATAATCCGCGCAGGATCAGAATTCGCCAAAAGGGAGAAAAAGGAGTCAAAAGGGAAGAAAAAAAGCGCCAAGCAGGAGCTACTGATTATCATGCACAGAAGATTGCGTCCAGTACTCATGCGCGTGGAGATAACGGATTCTCTTCAAAAGTAAAATTATACAGACCGACAGACAGTCAATCCGTTGACGGATTTGGCCCAAAATTTTATACGGACCTACATTCATGACGATAAAACTGTGTACCAAATTTTATCCATCTAGCTATTCAAGGCTTTGAGTTATAGTGTTCACATGACTTCGGACATACAGACAGACAGACCTCCCGTTGACGGATTTTATCCAAAATTTGATAGAAATCTACAAATTATGTTTAAAGATCACATACCAAATTTCATCCCCGTAGCTCTAATAGTTCCCGAGTTATCGTGTTCACAGCCACACACACAGACACGCAGACATACAGACACACAGACAGACATAATTCCAAAATTGTATTTTTCGGACTCAGGGAGGTCTAAAACGTGGAGATTCGTCAAAATCTCGAGTTCGAATTTTTTGACGATTACAATACTTTCTCTTTGTATACTTCGACCGGATACAATCATTCCTTGCCCGAAATCCAACACTCTCAATACGGAAAGCAGGAGACGTGTCAGTCGCTCGAGCAAAGGGAATGAACAGAAAAACTGTGTATGAATATTTTAAATTGCTCGAAGGTGCACTTAAGAAATATGATCTTTTTGAAAAGTCCCGTTGTATTTTTAATATGGACGAAACTGGTTTGCAGCTGAATAATAAGCCTGGTGAAGTAGTGGAGGAGGAATAGTAGTAGACGAGGATGATTATTTAAAAGATTGGGGCGAGAGAGAATACGTGGGATGCGACGAAAATTACAATGAGACGAAACATAAAGCAGATTGGATATAGTTTGCATCTTGTTTGCGTTGGCTTCATGAAGGATGTTCACGGTTTGAAGTAACATGCGATGATTGTGGGAAGAAATTAAATAGCAACAAAGAAATTACTGCAAAACAATCTTAGCTCATAGCATATAAAACATTTTCATAAATAATGTTTAAATCTGTTAAGATATTAAGATTTCAAGAAACAAATTTAATTTTTATAGGTATAAATTAAAAGGTCAAATAATAATTCATGTAAACTTAAAGTTGATTAATTTAATTGTAAGTAAGTTCATTTAATTTTCATGTAATGAAAACAAACTTTTCTAAATTAAATATATGTGCAATTATTTCACTATTTTGTAGTGGTCCATCTCACCCGAAGTAGTCCGGGTGCAACGGACCACATAGTTAAAAATTATAAATGAAATTCGTTTAAAGATATGAACTTCTATATTAGGACTTTTTTAAGGAACATGATACACTATATATATATACTGTGAAAAGTAAAATATATGTAAATACATGGCTTTTAGAGCGCGAAGGAAAAACGTGGTCCATCTCTCCCGTAATTGCCTACCATGATGTTGATGAATAGCTAGATTTAACTAAAAATTAGATGAAAATTCTGGATATTTTATTGCTGAACCTAGGTATTTGTAGGAAAGGTGTCTAGGGGATAAAGGTTCTAATTTGATGCAAAATGAAAATAGAGAGTTAAAATCAACTAATTTATTATTTAAACACAATTAAAACATTTAACTATTTACAAAGGGGTTAAAAC
The DNA here is from genome assembly GCA_013235015.1 of Araneus ventricosus. Taxonomy (NCBI): domain Eukaryota; kingdom Metazoa; phylum Arthropoda; class Arachnida; order Araneae; family Araneidae; genus Araneus; species Araneus ventricosus. The sequence continues at coordinate 469,055 of BGPR01000012.1, read as the reverse complement.
AATAAACATAAGAGCAAGTTCACCTCCGAGATAGCACCAGGCTAATTCATAATTTACTTTCGCTCAGAAAACGGAGAGCCTAAATTATAACGACCGCTTCGGTGAAAAATCCAACATCGAACTGATTTAATTCCCGCCGCGCGACGTGACGTCACTTCGCCATAAAACAGACGATTTTATTAGTGGTGCCATCTCTTACAATTTTAAATGAACAAAAATGCTAAAGTTAGTTTCTACAAGTTCGGCCATCCTGGGTATCACTGACCCCAGTGATTTTACATAACATACAATAATAGATATAGGCCATTAACAACTCTTCAAAATTAATACAGTTAAAAAGATAAAAAATTTCATTATAACATTTAAACATGAAAGTAAAAATACAATTCTCACAAAGGAAATATTGATAATAAAGAAAGCAAAACACTTCATTATACACTGTGTTCTAAAAGAAAATAGGAAAGTTTCTTGTATAAAAAACACATATTTCATCCTGGTGAGTAAAATTTCATTAGATCAGCAGATGAATTCGTTAGCTTAGGACCGTCATGATTACCTACTTTTTCTAAATCATATCTATTTCTAGGCTTTACTTTAACTATTCTATATGGTCCCAAAAACCTAGGCCTTAATTTCAAACCCGTCCCAAATTGTGTTCTCTGAATGACCACTAAGTCACCTCTCTGGTAACTAGGGGCATTCCTGCATTTCCTATCGTAGGTTCTTTTATTCTCCGCCTGTATCTTCTGGATATTTTTCTTTGCATCTTGTCGTAGTTCGTCTCTCTGTTCTTGCAGTTCTTCCATCATTTCTTCCATTAGTAGATCTCTCAGATGAAGGTCCTCCTTATTTCTCATGGTGACACCAATTAACAATTCAAACGGAGACCACTTAGTACTACGATTGAATGTACTATTTAGAATTCTTTGAAGTGGGTCTACGAACTTGAACCACTTGGTTGAGTCTGCAATTGACAGTTTGGTCAAAACGGGAATAAGAGTTCGGTGTATTCTCTCGACTTGGCCATTTCCTCGGGGTACTCCGGTGGTGATTTGAAAATGCTGGATGTTTTCATTAGTACAATAATCTCCAAATGCTTTAGAGGTGAAAGCAGAGCCTCTGTCTGTTATTATTCTTTTGGGATTACCGAAAGTCTTTTGTTGTACTTTTAACTTATCCAAAGCATCTTCTGCGGAAGTAGATTTAACGGGATAAAGCCAAGTAAATTTGGTGAAAGCATCCACTATTGTGAGGACATGCTGATATTTTTTGTTGGTAGAAGGCAAAGGTCCGATGAAATCAACGTGATAAGTACTTAATGGCACATCTTCTTTAGGAATGGGGTTGAGAAATCCATCTTTCTTTCCGCTCTTTTTGTTGGTCAAAATGCATGGCACACAGTTGACAATTACATTTTGTACTTGTTTACTCAAATTAGGTATGAAGAATTCCTGTTTGACAACTCCTTCCGTTTTGGCAGCGGAGAAATGTCCTTTCTCATGAGCTAACTTTATTATTTCAGTTTGCATATCTCTTGGTACAACTATTAATTCGCGACCATCAACATATTTGTGGAGTATTTCGTTTTTATCGAAAAAGTCTGAATCGTTGTTTGATCCAATCATTGATCTTAAACTCTGCGTGTATTCATCTTCTTGTTGTGCCCTTTTTAACCTTGCGGTTAGAGTATCGCTCGTAATTATGGCGACCGGATACCTACTAAGGGCGTCCACATGTTGCATTCGCTGGCCGGAACGATGGACAATTTCATAATCAAACTCTTCCAACAGTAATGCCCATCTCGCTATACGAGTAACTAAATCCTTTTTGTCCATAGTCCTTTGAAAGGCTGAACAGTCCGTTATGATTTTGAAATGATTCCCCATTAGGTAGGTGCGAAATTTCCTTAAAGCGTTGACAACAGCGAGAACTTCAAGCTCATAGCTGCTATACTTCTCCTCTGCTGGAGTAGTTTTCTTAGACATGTATTGAACAGGATGCAATTTTCCATCTTCCGCTTCTTGGAGTAGGACGGCTCCGTACCCTTGCTGGCTTGCGTCCGTGTGCAATTTGGTTGTTTTTCCTTGCTGGAAAATGCTTAATACTGGACTTTCAGTTAATAATTTCTTGAGTTTTTCAAACGCTTCTATTTGAGGTTGTTCAAAGACAAATGGGTTGTCGCTTCTAATTAGATCACTCAGAGGTTTCGCTATTTTAGTGTACGCTGGAATGAATTTTCGAAAATAGCCGGTGAGTCCTAAAAAGCTTTGTACTTGTTTGACTGTTGTTGGTACTGGGAACTTCTTGACAGCTATTGTTTTTGCAACTGAAGGGCGCACTGTTCCGTTTTCAACAACGTGACCCAAAAATTCAACCCTTCTTCTCAGGAATTGACATTTCTTAAACTTGATCTCCAAACCGTATTTTGAGGCGACTTCAAATACTTTCTTCAGTTTTTCTATACCTTCATCTTCATCTTTAGCTGGAATGATCAAATCGTCCATATAAATTATTACGATGCCTTTACGCATGAGTTCTCTGAAGATGCTATACACATATCTTTGAAATACACTTGGGCTTGTACTGAGGCCAAAAGGTACTTTATTAAATTCGAACTGCCCGTCTGGCACAACGAAGGAGGTAAAATGTTTGCAATCCTCGTTGACTTCGACATGGAAAAAACCATTTTTCAAGTCTAGTGTGGAATACACTTTAGCATTTTGGAGTTTATCCAATACATCCTCTATCAGTGGCAATGGGAAACGATCTTTGACTAGTTTTCGGTTCAGTTTCCTATAGTCAACGCATAGTCTGGCGGTACCGTCTTTCTTCTTAACTAACACGATTGGACTTGCATATTCAGATGAGCTTTGTCTCACAATTCCTTGATCTAACCATTCGTCAATTTGCTTGTTGACTGCCTGGTTCTCTGGAAATGACAAACGGCGTGCTGGTTGGTAAACTGGTACATCATCTTTCAGGATAATTCTCATGGACACATTTGTCGTTTCGGTCTTCTTAGGTATATAGTTGTTGATTAGCTCAGAAAGTTCTTTTCTTATTCGTGGATTGGTAACATGCTTAACTTCAATTTCGTCCTCAATTCTTGCTTCGTAAACCTGTGTATGCATAAACCAAACCTTATCTTCATGTTTACGAAAATAAACACCTTTTTTATCGAAGCCAACAAAAGCCTGCTCCAAAATGTCCGATCCTATCACTGCTTGAAATTCCAAATACGGCGTAGGAACAACATGCCAAGTTACGGAATATTTCTCTCCGTCTAATTCGATTTCTCGTTGGAACGATCCTTTTGTTTTGACTTCGTACTTCCCTAATCCAGATAACACGACAATGTCCCTTGAGAGCTTTGATTGTTCGATGATTCCTTTGCTTACATCTTCACGAATGAGCGTAACTGAACTGCCGGTGTCGATGAGAGCTTCAAAAGTCTTATTTCCTATGGTTATTTTTCTGGTCTTAATTCTTTCTTTAGAAATCCGAGAACAGATTTGTACCGGAGAGCTTGAAGATTTATTATTTTTCGAATCCTTGCGGCGCTTCGTACAATCTACAGCATAGTGACCCGGTCCTTTGCAGTAGCTACACGTTAATTGCTTAATTCTTTTATCGTAAACAGTTCTCTTCGGTTGAAAGTATTTCTTCTCATTCCCATTATTTCCAAGATGGAAATGTTCTTGTCCTCGAAAATATTTATGGTTATTGCTCGATCCCTTAGCGAATGACTTGAACTGCTTTGGTTTTATAGTTCTTCGGACGTCTTCATAATCTTCAAATTTCTTCGCTAGTTCAATTGGTGAGTTAATAGTAGACCACTCGTCCAAAAAATGTTCCCGAAGATCATACGGCGCTTTTTCCTTCATTTGATCGGCTATGATTAACTCTCGCAGTTGGTCGTAAGTGTTGACTTTTAAGCCTAAAGTCCATCCATCGAAATACGTCTGCAATTCGTGTTGAAAATCTTGCCATGTTTTTTCATCATCCTTTTGGTGAAACAAAAATAGCTGGCGAAATTTTTCCGGGGATAATTTAAATCTTTGCAATAGCAAATCCTTTACATGATCGTAATCATTACACTTATCCGCTGGCTCTCTTGCTATCAGATGGGCAATTTCAATGGGTATTAACCCTATAAGTTTTTGAACCCAATCTTTTTTTGGCAAGAAGGTTAGTTCTGCATGACGTTCAAATAAGGTGAGATTCAAACTGATATCTTCCTGCATATTAAACTTATGAAAAGTTTCGTGAATCGGTTTATTCGGTGTTTGAACGTTTTCGGCGCTATTCGGAATATTGGCAATCCGTTGGGCCTGTATTCGTAATTTCTCCAATTCGTATTCTCGTTCTTCTTTTTTTTCCTTTCGTATCTTCTCTTTCTTAGCTTTTTCTTCTCCTTTTGTACGTTCCTCCACAATGCCATCAAGCATCTTCTTAACATCGTCTTCGACGTAATCTGGGCTTTTTACGATCAGTTCCTTTAACTTCAATTTAGTGAAACTCGCTTCAAAAGTAAGATCCAAATCTGCGGCGAGTGTCATCAAATCCTCTTTCCTTCTCGCGAGTAAAAATGCCATTTTTTAAAATTTAGAGTGGTGACCCAGAGAACAGTTTTAATTTTACACAAGTTAAAATTAGTTAAATTAATTAAAGTTTTAATTTACACAAATAAAATTCTCTAAAACCCAATTCCAATTGAACAAAACTATTTAAATGACGTGCAAAAAGTTTATTCAATCAAGCAAGAAGGAGATAATTTAAATAAGATGCAATCATCAATGATAAACAATTACGAACAAAAATAAACTTTTGAAAATTCCCGGAACCTGAATATTTGCCAAATAGCCCAATATTACCATCAATATCAATTTATTTTTTATCGAAAAGACAATGCGTTCTTCTCAAAATATCAAGAATAGATAACAAAGCAAAAATTCTGAAAGTATTCGTGAGTTAATCTGAAACAAAAAGA
>BGPR01000012.1:447796-464055 GCA_013235015.1 Araneus ventricosus | reverse complement strand
AGTATTCGTGAGTTAATCTGAAACAAAAAGAACAAATATATCTTTGCCTGAAATTAAGCTAATGATCGTACTTGTACCCACGAAAAAATAGAACAACTCATCAAAATTCAATTTCAGATACACTTAAGAACAGGAATTAAAAACACAAAGAATGCACTTAATATTATACTCAAAAACAGAACATTGATAAAATCAGAACAAAAATAAGAACAATGTACTTCCGCCCAAAAATGAGTCTAAATACTTACATCTGCTCTTCTAAGTCAACGATGTCTGGAACACTTTCGCTTATTCGAAACACTTTCACACATTAAATGCATTTATTTTCAGAAACACTATTACTTTATTTCCACAAGGGCAGGCAATTTAATTGTTTGAAATATTTTATACCAGTAAGTTAAATTTCTCAAAAAGAATTGAAGCACAGGTAAATCGGCGTTACCTCTGACGTGTTGTTAATGATTGGTATTTTTACCGAATCATTTATTTCATTCTCGCTGACAACTCACGCAGGACCTGGAGATGATACTGGAATAATTCGAAGTAACTCCAGAGGCACTTTCGCTGGTGTTGTCCTTAAGGACTGAGGGAAATTCGCTTCGTTGAAAATTCAAGCAATACCCGGATCTGACGCCAGGAATTCGATGCAATTCCGAAAGTGAATTCGTCGGTGTTCTGGATTTCGCTGGATTCCAGTAGTCGCTGGATTTCGCTGAATTCTGGTGGTCGCTGGATTCCAGTAGTCGCTGGATTTCGCTGAATTCTGGTGGTCGCTGGATTTCGCTGAGTTGCTCCGTATCGCTCGTTGAAGTTGCTCTCAATTTGCCGAAAATTATCGCCGTATCTCTTTTTCGATGCAAGGCGTTTCGATCTCGACGTTGTTCAGAAATTCAGGTTACTCATAAAGTTAAAATCGACGAGGAGGTGAAACCAAAACTGCTCTTAGTTAAAATTTTGAACATTGCTTAAATCCCGGGCCGTGCCTCCAATTTGTAGGAAAGGTGTCTAGGGGATAAAGGTTCTAATTTGATGCAAAATGAAAATAGAGAGTTAAAATCAACTAATTTATTATTTAAACACAATTAAAACATTTAACTATTTACAAAAGGGTTAAAACAATAAACATAAGAGCAAGTTCACCTCCGAGATAACACCAGGCTAATTCATAATTTACTTTCGCTCAGAAAACAGAGAGCCTAAATTATAACGACCGCTTCGGTGAAAAATCCAACATCGAACTGATTTAATTCCCGCCGCGCGACGTGACGTCACTTCACCATAAAACAGACGATTTTATTAGTGGTGCCATCTCTTACAATTTTAAATGAACAAAAATGCTAAAGTTAGTTTCTACATTGATGCTTGTAGGCTCTGGTTGCCGACATTAATGAGGATGGGAAGATTATTGTTGATGTGACTGTCGTGCCGGTCTGCCTTCTTGGGAATGATAAATTCGGTTTGAATTGACAGGCCATTTATATATTATTATAATTATAATAATATATATAAATATAATCATATAATATATATTATATAATTATATTACATGTCAATCAGGTGAATACAGTGCTTTTGAAGTAATAGTAATAGTTGAATTTTCAAAAATTAGTACAATAACCGAAAAGGAATTTAGCCTACCAAACGGTATGTGCTATCTTTTCACAATTGAGGTGAATACCAACCGGATCCTTAAAATGTGGTGCAGAATTCTATTGTAACAAATTTGGTATCTCTTAGAAATTCTCTATACAGAACACCTTGACAATCTAAGTAAAAAAAACATTGGCCATTTATTCTTTGACTTTCTTAATCATACTATAAAAATCTTATTCATCTATATTAATGCTTTACTATGAAAGAAGAAGAATTACTCAGCATAATTTTAATCTCATTATTTAATTATAAATTAGATACTGAAATACTTAACTGGATTCTCTCTTAAAGATTTAGGTAACAGAATCGTTCGCGATTCAGTTACCATTAAATGTATTCTCAGAATTATGCTACGTATATTAATAATAACGAGTATTTTTGAACTTAAAATGCCTGAGTAATGATAAATTTTCATCGCTCAAAGTTAACAAAATTTTCTGTTTTATAGAAGCAGAGAAAAATACTAAATCACCGCTAAATATTTTGTTATATCATATGTCCACATGATTTCATTGAACTAAGTCTACTTTCATTTCTTTAGTCTTTCGTGTTAGTCAGCTTCAACCTTTTTACGTTTACAATTTTTACTATACGTGAAATTTAAATTTTTACATTAATCCTACTGCTCAGTTCTATTTTCTTTATATTCTTTAAGAAGTTCCCTTTCCTTGAGATTTCGTACACATACATTCCTAAGCAGACGATAGAAGTGACCAAAGTTCATTTTTCAAGGACTTTGTTAATCATTGAAACGTCTGACTTGTGTTTGAGTTTAGTCTGGTCTGAAAATTGTTCTCCGAGTTTGGAGAAAAATATTTGAATTTTCCTGTCTGGAAGATGAATTATTTTTGTTCATTCTACATGATTACGACGAAATAAATTACTCCCAGTAGAGAACCACATTGAAAAAGTGAACTTTTGAGTTGATTCAAAGAGTGAAAATAAATAATTTTCACGGAATTTTATGCTATGTTATGTTACAATTAGGAGCTGTTTCAAAGGTAGATAAAAACTATTTTATGTTGGACCTCACAACTTCGAACCGTGAGCAAATGAAAAATACAACGGCCTCATCTCACAACTACCACGCCGCAGCAACTTCATACAACCATCTATGCAAATAATAACAATTATTATTATAATAATAAATATTTTATAATATTATCTTATTAATTAAAATATTACAGTAATACCTCGTTACAACAATACTTTGGGAGTCAAATAAAGATATTGTTGTTGAGGGATGTATTGTTATATCTAGGGACGATATAATTATGACATAAAAAAGTTAAATTTTGGTTGTTTTAATGTGGACACAATACAACAATATACATTTTTCAAAAAAGCATCACCAGAATGATGGTTGTTGAACATGCAAAAATTTGAAAATTCAGCTGTACAATAAAATAGTTCACAAACCTGAGAGACTTATTTATCGAAAAAATTCCAATATTTTCGTTTGCTTATTCTTTTTTTAATTGTTAAATCAACTGGCAAGGTTTTCATAGAGTATAAGGCACGAAAATGATTATCATTTGTTGCTGAAAGGCTTAAAAACATTGTCTGTAGGGACTCAACTGATTGGAGACAGGAGTGGCGCTAGTGTCTGCCCGACGGGGAGGCACGACTTGCTGTACGGGGAAAGTGTAATGAAATTGGTATCAAATTTTCGCCAGATATTTATTTATCTATTAGTTGACGACAAAAAATTTTCTATTTTTCTATCGGGCACAGCATTCCCGACAGAGGGGTCCTGACCTCCGGTCTTCGCACTGGCGCCATTCCTGATTAAAGTTGATGAAGGGATGTCGATAAAGATTGCGATGTATCTGTATCATCATCATCGTCCTCTTCATCATCATTTTCTATTTCGTCTGTGATTTCGGACAAAAATCGCAGACTTTTGAAGTCTCAAAACACATTTTTCAGCCATCTGAATCAACGCCATTTTTGGAATTTTCGTCATTATAAGTTTGCATATCCTCCATGAAATATTGCTACAGAGGAATAAAATGGCGTTGAGATTTTTTAAAAAAACAAAGTTTTACAGGGGTTTATTGCTGTACAGAATATCGTTATATTGACGGGAGCTTAACATTATGTTCTATGCAAATTCACCGATCTATTCAAAAATTTATTGTTGTAGAGGGATTTATAGTTGTATCGGATATCGTTGTAGCGAGAGTTTACTGTAAAAATAATATATACTTAGCTATTTCCAAGAAATTGCTCATATCTGATATAGATATTTTATAAAATCCATTTATGTAGGTTTAAACCTATGAGTCTCAAACTTTAGAAGAGCCTATTTTTTTAAAAACACATTTACATAAACATCATCCCTTGTGCTGCAGTGGCCTACTGGCAGACTCTCGGCTTCGTGACGGAAAGGCGACGGGATCGAGACCCAGTTCCATTGAAAACCCGCTTTGTATTCAGGCCTGGGGCACGTTAAATCAAATGAGCCTCAAACCAACACCAGCTGTTTTGCTGGGGAAGGTTCGCTGAATTTCCTTACATTTAAGTGACCTTTTATAATTAATAGCAAATGTATATTAGCCACGAACTATGCAGTTATCCATTGTTTGCATCGCTGCCATTTTTGTTATCAACTGAATACGAAAGATTCAAAAATGGATTAATAAAATAATTCATTTTCGATATATTTGACATGAAGATAATGATATTTTACTACACATATATTAATTAAATTGTTCATATTTTTAAATCATTATTTTTTTTTATTAAAAATGATGTTTGAATTAATATTTGAATAATTATTTAAAAGTAATGTTGAGATGTTTTAAAATTATTTTTAGTAATTATTTATTAATATTTAGATTTACATATATACGTCACAGTCTTCTAGATTAAAAAAATCTCTGAAGTAGAAATAAAAGACATTTTATTTTACTTATGAGTTTATCTATATTTGACGATAGCATTTTATATTTGTACTAAAAGTGTACAGTGGCGTCGATTGGGTTGAAAAGGTAGGGAGGGGAGAGTCATAGTTATCCAAAAGCAACCAGGAGTATGAGGGTAGACAACAAAATTTAAAAACTTAACTACAAACTTAGCCAACTTTCTATCTAATTATCAAAACACGTTAACTAATTTTTCCGACATTGTTGCTTATTAATAATTATTAGTTTGAAGCAGATAAAAGGAAATAAAAATATAATTTTTCTATCAAAAAGTAGGGGGGCACTACCCCCTTGGCCCCCCGACTCGCCGTCACTGAAAGTGTATAACTAAAGTGACCATATGTCCCGTTTTCGATAGCTTGTCCCGTTGCCTCCAAGCACATCTTCGGGACACCCATATGTCCCGTTTTCAAAAAGAGAACAATCACGATAGCAATTTCATTCAAGAAGGCGCCAGAAACAAAAACAAAAAAAATCGCATTGTATGTCTAGTATCCCGGCGATGACGGAGCATGAACTATGCTTGTCGTACATACGTAGTTGGTCATAAGCCTGCTATCTCGCGCTTAACCCGCATTACACCGCATGAAGTGACAGAATGTAGCACTGGGATTATTTTAAGCGAAAGTCGCTGGTTGGAACTGTTCAAACACCTTTCACGCCAATAATTTAAATCATACGAACTTTCGTATAATTATTGAATATATTCAATGTCTGCCCGGCACTGATGCACTCGTAGAAAGGGTCCTTTTTCATATGAATAAGTCGTGCATGAGCTAGAACAAACAATTGCAAGAGTTTATAAAGCAAAGTTATTTACCAAAGTAAATATTAAGAAATCCTGCTAATAATTTCATTCTTTTTTAAAATCAACACCAAATACAATCAAGCAAAAATGTGTTCTTCAAAAAAATGTAAGGTCACAAGAATTATTTATTTTCAAGTATTTATTTCCGTTCTTTTAATTAATAAATAAAAACTGAAGAAATTTGTGATTTCTTGAATTCAAATAATATTACCTAAAAATTAAAAAAATGCCCCGTTTTGAGGGAAAAAAATAAATGGTTACTTTATGTATAACGTTTCTGATTTCGATGTAAGGAAAGAATTTCTCTGATTCTTTTCGTCCATGTTCTGGAGAAGAACTGAAAGTAAACTATTTTGAATGATTTAAAAGAGTGAAAACCTGTCGTGATTTCTCATTTCAGTTTCATTTATATTTTCATTTAATTATCACGATCTCTAACTCATATATTTAATATGTAATTGAAAAGTCTAGTTTTATATTTAATATTCATAAAAGTACTACTGACTTTTCATTTATTTTTAAAGTTTACACAAAGAGAATTTATTGCATGAAAACTTCCCTTTCTTCACTGTTCAATGTTCTTAATAATTAATCTAATGAGCATCTTTGGCGGTGTTTCCGTACACGGCCCTTTAAAAAGGCAGGCATTTTCTTAACAAATTATCACTTCTTTGTGCGGCACTGCCTTCCTCATTTTTCCTGTGTTAATCATAAGCCTAAGATCGTGACCGATCCCACTAATATTTAATGAATTCGCGTGCTGTTTATATGTTATGCTGTTTATATGAGCTCTAATCTTTTGAAGTGTCATTAAATATTCCAGCCGTTCATTAAAATTACAGCGAAGAAGCTGATATCAGAGTTCTTTGCGTGTTGTTTAAGATATAAGATTTACACTTCCTGAATTTTGTATTGAACGGAGCTTTGTTTATTCATTTGGGAATCGTCTCCACATGGCTAAAAGTTTAGTTTTTATTTTGGAAAAAAAGCAAGAGAAATGATTATTTATTACGTAAGAAAGTAAAAAAGTGAGTTAAGATGTAATAATTTTTGCAAGATATGTGCCCCAGAAATGTATATTCATAAGAATCAACTGTTCGCATATATTTTACCATTATTACTAATCTCCGATATAAGTATGACACTCTTAATGGACAAATTTAGCTTTATATGACTTTCAAAATTAGATTTTAATTTAGAGATGCTTTCGAGAAATTAAATATGCAATTTCTAGCAAAGAAGAAAATTTTTACTGCTCATACCTGAGATATTATTCTTAACTACATAACCTTTTATAAGTTTTCATGTAGATTTAAATTTTTTTATGAATTTTAAGAATTTGGAAATTAAAATTAAAAATGAATATCTAATTAGAATTTTGAAAATGTTATTTAACTCAATCGAATGAAAGAATGAACGGGAAAAAATGATTAATTGACAACATTTTCATGTAAGTTTTCTAAAATATTCTTTCTTCGACAATAAAATTTATTTTTAATAAATTATTAAATTTATTTCAAAATTCGTTAGAATTTACATCAGATATTCTCAAACAAATCTGACTTTGTTGTATTTTCTGTATCTTCGTAACTCCTTGGAGAAGTTTTAGTAAATTAAAAGAGCTATTGTTTAAAAATATGCAACAATTTTAAATGCACAAACACGTAGATGTTATTGGAATTATTTAACTGCTTTTTGCTTCTTCAAAGTTTGTGCATTTAAGATTCACAACAATTTCTTTGAAATTTTCAAATTTATGTTTTAACTTAAATGGTTCAATGTTAGTGAGATAAATTTTGAAACTGCTTGTGAAGTTGTGCTCACTTATAACAGAACCCCAGAAAAACGTTTGTTAATATCAATATTCTTCAAATTTGAAATTTTACAAACAATTCAATCCAAATTCCGCACAACTATGCTCTTCAGGCAAACATTCTCAAAATTATTTACAAATTTAATCACATCTTGAAACATATACGAATGGTACACTAACAGTGATATGGGAAATTCAAACAAAAGAGTTTACATTAAATTCCACAACTAGTTAATTTTTAAGGAGACGCCAGTTGTGATTATTTTTGCAACTAAGAATTAAAATATTACGGTAAGAATCTGAAATTATTTATTACAATTGCAGTATAGTCATTTTAGAATTTACATTGTGTTGGTTAAAACGCTTAATAAATCTGATTTCTCAATATACGAGAGGGTTTGACCCGTTCCGCCTCTAAACAGGAGATCTCCGGAGTTAAGCATGTCTAGAGCCAGCATGACAAGAATACTTTTGTGTCTGCTTTACGAATACAACGCGGGTCACAGCCCAAACCTCGCCTCCTCTATGCTTGTCACCGGACAGCGCTACTAGCCTTGATTAATTGCGTAATTTGCAAAGCCGCTTTCCAGTAATTCAACCCGATTGCTACTGCGCCCCAAGATTAAACGTTTCCTTAACACACCATTAAATGGGGACACATTTTAACCTCAGAATACGGCATTTGAAAACTGGTATTCATCGCAATTACATCGTATAACAAGACAACATATTTTCTGATTCATCGGCGCCATGTAAACCACTGGTCATAAATCCTTAATCCTTGCGCATTGTTTAATTATTTGCGGGCAATCTAATCTAAGGCTACTAATGTTGATATTAATTAAATGCTGTTGAATATTTGATAGCAATACGGAACTTCTAAAACACTTCATATGTGTATTTCTATAATACTGGTTTATTTAAACGTAGAATAAAATCATCTCCATCTACAGTTTAAGTTCCTCTTTTGCATAAACTATAGGCTAATATGTGCAAAAATATCCACATTCGAAGTCTATTAATTCTATTAATATACTTTATGTTTTGTTTTATCTAATCAAACTTGTGATTTACGATATAATTTAAAAATTCGGCGAAATTTTTATGAAAGATTTATGAAATATATATGAAAATATAAGCAAATATTTATGAAATATTTAAAATAATCCAAACGAACGTGAGTAGTATTTCCACGACATTGAAAAGTGGATCGCCAGAAAAATGCAACTATTTATCATTGAATACTTTTATCACAAAACCAATGTTTCTAATAATAACTTGAGCTTCATGGATTCTTTGTATCATTATATAAACTAAGATCTATTCAGGATAAATGGAGTGGTTAAACGATATTCATACTGACATCTGTTATCCCTACATTATGAAATAACCTTGTTACAAAATTATACATCAAAAGTTTGGTGTTGTATTTTAGAGATTATTACGTGACTATTTAAAAAATTTTTAATCAAAGAACTATTGACTATAATTATTAATATTAATATCAGCAATTTCTCATATAACACTTCATTATCTCATAAAATGTGAAGCTTTTTCAGGGGACTCGAAAGCTTCATAAAGTAAGTCATGACTTCGATGTATATCGATTCATGTATTCAGTATTCCCTAAAATTTTGTTGCGTCTCAAACGTGTTGAAATTTGAACTATTCAGTGCTAACAAAAGTATGTTTATCTCACTTGATCATAATTCATAATTATGAGTTTCATTCCTAATATACAAGCGTAAACTTAAAAACGGGAATTAGTTTTATCAAACTAATCATTAAATAATTCTAAACCGGTTTTATACTCTATGAACGAGTTAAACGATTTCCATTTTGTAATGAATTTTAGTGTGAAAACACAATGATATAATCAGGATCTACAAGTAGCAATATTTCACCTACCATTGAGGATACTAAAAGTAGGCAGAGTTTGAATAAAGTTAAATGTCAAAAAAGTTGCATAAAGGGTAACGGATAAAATAAGTTTAGCTTATATTTTCCCATTAGTGATTTCAATTGATTTTTTCATAAATTTAAACAAATTATTATTATTATTATTATTAATCCACTGTGAGGGAACCGACCAGATAAGGGTTAAGGTTATACAAAACCCTCCCAGCGTAAATATAAATTATAGAAAGGAGAGAAAATAAAATTAAACAACAACAATAATTAACACATAAAGTAAACTGAAAAAGTCTGCAATGAAGGCCTTAATTGCTGGTGGAAGCGAGAAAAATCTTTCTTAATCAAAGATGATATCATGCCTCCGTTCATGTAGGATCTTAATAATATTCATGAGTCGTGCCATGGATCTTTTGTTTTGAACAATATTTCCTCACTACATCGAAAGGTTTTCAGCACAGTGCTTCGTGAAATGAAAGGGTTTTGTCACTGGACAGACTATTTCGTAGTGGTTTGAATCACCTTTAGCACCGCAAACGCATCGATCTTGTGAACATGAACCGAACCTGTGAAAATAGGTCACCAACGGCCCATGTCCTGTGATGAATTGGTTGGTTCTTGAGTTGAATGAGGCTCGATTAATGTTGACTTGAGGTACGAAAAGGAAGGTTCGCCGTCCCGTTTCCTTAAACTTCCATCTATCCTGCCAGATTTCAAGGGAAAACTTTTTGAGATTTCTTTTAAGGCAAGTTGTAGGGTGAAGTGAGAGCTTGATGTTGAGAGTACTGCTATGAGTAGTCTGTCTGGATAACAGGTCAGCAACCTCGTTCCCTAGTATACCCTAATGTCCTTTAACCCAGGAGATGACATCTTCGGTTGGTCGGATGACATCTACAGGTCAGCAATCTCGTTCCCTAGTATACCCTCATGTCCTTTAACCCAGGAGATGACATCTTCGGTTGTTAAGGAGCTCCAGATGTTCAGGATATCCGGGAAATAGTTGTGATTAGCTGGGGAGCCGCAAGGGCTTTCAGGGACGATTGACTATCTGTATGAATAGTGCATTTTGCCAGGGACTCTTGTGATAACCAGCGCGTGGCTCCTCTCAATGCTACCATATCAGCCTGAAAAATTATTATCATCTAATTTGGCCCACCATTTGTGATGAATAAAACCAATGCGGAAGACACAGAAAGCAGAGGCAGTTCTCTTAACAATGTCTGAACCGTCGGGGGGCAGACAAAACCAAATTTGGTTTTGTCTGTGCGCCATTTTTATTCAAGAGAGATGGGAATTGATTTATGTGCAGGACGAAGAAGACTTCGAAATGGAACTTCATAAAGAGTTTCCCAGGTTCTTCCAAAGCAGTGAATAATTTAAACAAATACTGACTTCACTTTCATGAATTTCCTTATAATTTCCATGGCTGCAACTTATTATTCTGGTTGTTAAAATATGTTAAGTGAGCTTGGCATATAGCATGGTTAAAGAATATATAAATTTAACATATTTCTTCTAAAATGTTGACCTTCGGATTTTATATCATTGGGCAGAATACATTTCTAGATGAATGTTTTTCCACAATCTAGAGTTTCTGCCTCTATTAATCTAGAATACAATTCTAGATAGATAGAAAATTTTTTATATAAATTTTCGTATATCTTTAAGAATAGGATCTATAAGCATTGATTTAAACCAAAGTTATAATTACATAATGCTGTATGTAGCATTTAAATTTACATCGGTTTAAGATATCCACATCTTTTCGTATCTTATAAACGCGATATCTCCTTGACTGGTTTTTCTTTTTCTATACAATTTTGTATGCTTGTTTTAATACAAGCAATAAAAAAAGAGAAAGAGCATCATTAGAAATCTGTAATTATTATATTAGAAATCAATTATATACAAATATGAGATTTTAAATAATATTCTAAATATTTTATCTAATTTTATTTTATTTTTATATACCAAAAACATTGCAATTTGTGTAACAAACATCCATAATTGAGATGAATTTTAAATTTAAAATATCGGTAATGCTAAAAACCCGGAACCAATGAACACTTTTTTGATTATTGTTTCCAGTTGAAGATTAGAGCTTGTAGTTTACTATGCAAGAATGAACCAATTCCTTTTAGTTGAACATTAGATTATTACAAACCAATAATTAATTTTGGAAAGATGCAAAATTGTAATTTTTCAATAATAATAATTATAATTTCTCAATAATAATAATTATAATTTTTCAATAATAATAATTATAATTTTTCAATAATAATTTGCCAAAATAGCTGTATCTAAAAATTTGTATTTTGGAACTGGTTCGCTAGTATATTTTTGAGTTCAGAAGTTTTCTATATTTTGTAGTTAAACTTAACATTTTCATCGATTTTTTGGAAATTTTTAAAAATTTGAAAATTAAAAATAAATGCATTTTTATTTTTAATGATTTTTGTTAATTCATTATGATAATTCTTTAAATAATTAAACAACTTTTGCATAAACGTTTTGATAAAAACGCACTTGGTTTGTTTGTAAGTACCTGATGATCAAAAATTGTCACGTTCTTAATAAGCTTTGCATGAAAGTTCATTTCTCTCATTGTTCTTGTTAAAATTCTTAAATAAGTATAATTTACTGTATTCTTAGAATAAGAACAGCCCCTTCTCTTTAGTATAGCAAAAAGATCTCTTGTCTGAAATTCAGCCAGAAAACAACATTTTGAAAGACAGCTTTGAAATAAACACAGTTTAAACTACACGCTACATTCATAAAAGTTTTTGACAGCAAACATTGTGTTTCGGCTATTATCGTATACAGATTTTTATGATGCTTGTCTTGAATTTATTATTAGGTAGAGATCCCTTTTCTAGAAATATAGTGGGACAGAGATATAGGAGTTTTAAATGTACAACGTAAATTGTTGTAAGATTTTTTAAAAATGTTTTAAGATTATGTTATTAACTTCAAATAGTTAATAATCAAAATAAAAAGGAGTTTTTCAAAAATGTTTTTATTAGTATACTAAAAAGTTGAACTTAATTTGTTTTTCAAAAAATAGAAAGTCAAACTAAAATCATAAAAGTGAGAGACACTGATAGAAATACTTTAATAAAATTGGAATATATTTTAATTTTCAATGAACGCTTGAAAATATTCTTTCTTTTGGTATTCATTAAATAATTGAAGCATTTATGAAAACTTATTTAACTTTCTACTTTTTAGTTTTAAATATATTTGATAATTCATAATTACGAATTTTTAAATCCTGTAATCATTTTTTTCTCAAATTTCCTGCCAAATGGAGCCGCGAATATGAAATCAAAATTTAATTAAAATCAATCTATTATTTGGCAATTAAATTCTGAAAATATTACAATATTGTTTAATCGGAAACGCTCAATTGTATAAAATTGGAGAATTCTAGTTTATCAAAAAGTGAATGAAAAAATCAATTAGGAAATCCATCTTTACTAACAAGAAGTAAGTTAAGTTGAATAAAAGTAAATAAAATATTTCGTATCTAGTCCTGATTTTATTAGAATCAGTTTAGACGGATCTTTGATAAACCAACGAAGTGATTTACGAATTGACAATGCACATGTTCAAAATAAACATCATCAGATACTTTTCTAACGAATGTGATCAAAAGGCAAAAATAAATACGAGTAAAAATAATTTTAATACCAAATAAAATAATTTTGTTTTCAAAGGCAAAAAATCCTATATTTCCATCTAACCGTTGGTGTAGTAATTTTGGAGAGCAGGTGCCAGTACAGTTGTTATCTTCACCTGATCGCAAAAAATTAATATATCCTTCCCCAAATATCTATAGTGTAATTCCAAAATATAGCATTAAAATTGTAAATAAAATCTTAATTTTCTATTACCACTAATTGTTTTTACACAGCCTTACAATCAAATAGGCAATTGCATTAATTTTAGTTTTATTAGTTTTATTAAGTTTTATTTACCTTTAACATTTTGTTTTCTATGCAACGATTATATCTTTTCTTCTTTAAAATCTCTCGCCATCATACGAATTAACGAAAAATTTGAATATATTTTTTCCTCATTCATAACTCAATCGAGTGTTTGGCAACTCTAATTTTTAACTAAAACCAGTAAGTATTCTACGATCACTAGAATCAAGTTTATAGAATGATGAAAAGCAATGCCTCTTAGAATTAAATTCTGTGCATTCTACTTACAACTGCTCATCTGATCCATCCTAGAAGATTCAAAGTTTTTAAATTTCCCTTCAAATATTTCGAAGTTAATTTTCTACAGCCTTTACATTACCAAAAGCTGGATCCTTTAAACAAATCACACATTCAAACAGAAAAGACTTTTCATTTAATCCAATCACACAAGCGAGCTTAGATTTACAAAGCAATACGCTGGAAAAGTCGAGAATCAAAAGCAAACTTTGCAATTCAAGCTATGATTTCTCACAGCTTCCCGCCTTTTGGAACGAAATCTGATTTAATTGAGCAAACCAGCTGCTGAAATGATGCACGACGCTTCCAAACAGCATTCCCAAAAGACTGGAAGCTAATAATGAAACACTTAACCCTTCATATATCCCAAAGGATGAGGGAGATTAGAAGTGATTCTTTTCGAACGACATCGAGGCGCCCTTAGGAATTCCACTGACTTTATTCACTCCGTGAGGGAGACAGGAATTAGCTCTTTGTAAATAAAAGGAAGGAGATGTGTCAATAAAAGATTTAGTGGTATCCAGCCTTTTTATTGCCTCCCTTAACCGTCAGTTTTGTATGTCTTAACAATTTATACAAGCATAAAAACCTTTTATTGGGGATTATATGTAAAACTTTTCTTTAATAATCTATTTACTTATTTCTTGTATTTTTTGTATCAGCTAATATGCAGTTATAAATTATTTGTATGTAGCTTAATTTATGTAATCTTTTGAGTACGGTTTAGTAATTATTCCCGTATGTCTTCTAAATTAACTTGTTTAAAGAAAACGATTTATGGGTTTGTTTGTATTACGTAAGATAATTAACCACTTAAGAGCATTATTAAAATTTTTGAATATAGTCGAGTTTTTCGTGTGAATTTTTGCGAGAAGAAATGCTTGAAAGTAACAATAAAGAGATAAAACGTTTTCATGTAACGTTCTTTACAAAATAAAAAAAAAAATGTGTGTGAAGATCTTATGTTGTTGTTATATGCTCAGATTTTTTTTCTCTGGAACTTTTGTAGAACCTTTATAATTTAATAGAATTCAAAGAACTTATAATGCAACTGTTAAAATAACTGGTAAAAGAATTCTCCGGTTTTATCGGTTTAATATTTTCGAATCAGAAACACTATTCAAGACTAAATTTACAACTGTAATCACTTGTAAATTTATTTTAAGCTTCACTTGGAGCACCAATATGGATTAAATCCATATTTTACGAAGAAGATCTTTGGAGACATTCCTTAGAATTTGCTTTGACATGTACTGATATTTGGCCTGATTTCTCATATTTAATTAATGTATACAAGTTTATAAATTATTTTTCATCTCTTTTGTTCGGAGTTATCATTAAAAAATATTGCTTTCCCAGAAGCTTTTAACTTACATACTCCATGATTGTTTTTATGTCCTTTTGCAGGGTTGTTCGCGTCCTTCTCGGGCCTTCAATTCGTAATAAAATGAGCTTTCGTCTTTTTAATTCTTAGTGCTTATATCAACACATATATAGTTGCAAATGTTTGAAACTTATGAGTAAATTTCGTAATTATTCTGACTCTTGTCATTCATTTTAGCTTAAAGAACAGAGTAGAAATGAGATACAGTAAAACACAGTTTATACGTCTTTCAAGGGACTGACGTAAAACGACGTATGCATGAAAAGACGTCTCTATTAGCACAAGACGCTCTACAATATTCAGACGATATCTTAACGATATAGTGCGGCATTCAAAATATCATAGCAAACATCGTGGAGATACCGTTCAACTTCTTTTGCTAATAGGGGTATAATCGAAATTTTACTAATTAACTTTGATGATTACAAATCTAATGCTATTAATGCAAATTCATCTAAAAGTGATAATTTTAAACTTTTTTATGATGATACTAGTATATTACTGCATAGTATTGAAAATAATAATGAAGTTTTAAAATTAAACATTTATCATGAGAGTGAGAAAAATCATACTTTTATTGCATATCTTGAATACTAATTATACATTTCTTATATAATACGATTTATGTACATCCAGGTAGGCATTCAGTTAAAAAATCTTTAATCGTCGTCGGACATGCTGATTGTCTTCGACTGTCAAGTACAACAGTATGAATCGAATTAAGTTCATTGAAATGTTTTTGCACTTATATTTTGGAAAACAAATAAGTTCGAATTTTGCAATGCAGTCCATTGCTTTTTTATTATTGTCCAATTATTTTTAACTTTCAGGATAGAAAACTCAGCTTTTAAAGAAAATGAACAGTTTTTTATTGTATTTACTTATATCTTTGAAATCTTAAGAACACTTTATCCATGATTGTTTAAAAAAATATACATATAAATACGAGCTATTTGCTTTTGAACTGAACATGAAGTACGGAAAAAGATGTTTGCGCCGCTCGGAGGGTTAAAGGAAGGTGGAATAATTCTTCACATTCTTCTTCATCATTGCTTTAATTACCACCAGACAATCTGTGAATTCATCAATAGTGAATAATTCTGAAGTCGTAAATATCGGTATCACAGTTCACTTACTAGAAAGGGGAAATGTTCACAATTTGGAAAGGGGAAAAACGACGCTTAACCGGAGCTTTCCGTCGTATAAACGAAGCACTTTATCATTACAATGGATAGGTATGAATCGGGACTGTGATGAAGCTACGTGTAAACGAGAAACGTATAAACGGTGCTTTACTGTAATCACTTTTGGAACAAAAAAATATCTACACTGAAAGTACGTATCAACCACGGACTAAACTTTACGATACGATGTCCATTATCTAATAATATTCAATCTATTAATATGCTATATATCAAAATTCAGTAACATTTAAAGAACAAAATATAATAATAGATTATTATTTAGAACAATTTTCACATTAATAAAAAATGCATGTAAAGAATCGTAAATATAATTTTAAAAGTGACAAAGGTTACGA
>BGPR01000012.1:417892-447786 GCA_013235015.1 Araneus ventricosus | reverse complement strand
TTTCACATTAATAAAAAATGCATGTAAAGAATCGTAAATATAATTTTAAAAGTGACAAAGGTTACGATTTTCTTGTACATTTAAAATTACTCCCACGAAATTCTACAAAATCAACATAACATACAAAAAAATTGTTTTCGTATTTTGTTCCATTTTTAAGTTTATGCAGACTTTTTCAATAAATGGAAAATTCAGAAGGATAAATAACAATGTTGATTGAGGTATTTAGTTGTATTTGGTATTTTATATAGTATTATAGTTGTAGTTAGTATCGCCTAATTATTAGAGAATATTACTACAGGAAGTGAAACCTATGACCATAAAATGTTTCAAGTTTGTAATGAAATGGCTATTGATTCGAAGAAATAGAGATTTTGTTAATAAGAACATCACTATACATTACGTAATTTTACACCTTGCAACCTAAACTTTGATTTTTGAAAGATGGTTATAAGAATTTAGTGAAACTTTGGCACAATAACTTTATAAGGAAATAAATTAATATTCTGAATATATCATTTTCTTTCTGCATAAGCAAGTATAATAAAACAGACTGATAATTTATAAAGCCACCAAATCGATGATTATCAAATCATTCGGTCAACATGCTTAATATTCATCCCATAAAATTCTACAAAATTTGAAAACGATAAGATATTTAACTAACTTTAAAGATAAAAGAAGTAACCTCTTAATGACATTAACGACTTCGTTCATTATCCGATCCTCATTACTCCATCAAGCAAACGATCAATACAAACACTGCCAACTTCAGAAAAAGAAATAAAAAGCGCAGACGATGATATTACACCGTCGTCGTCCTTTTAACTTACGTCTGGTTCTCGGGTTCTTTTTATCTATTTTTTTTGAAAAGAATTTTTTACTGCTATTATCGTCGCTCGTTAATTCATAAATTACCAGGATTATTGAAGAATAAGATGTTTTCTTTTTTATTATTATTATTTTCGTTCGACTATTAGGGGGTTTATGAGCGGACCGTGCAAATACCCTGGCTCGGAATATATCGCCGTAAAGAAAATTTATTTCTCAGTGGTTGCATTTTATTGCTCCTTTTATTACTGCTTCAGTTAATCATTTTACCTACGGTTGAACTGAGGGGATCGTATGGTATTTTCTAAGATTTTTTTATGGTTTAATTAGAAAAAATCGATCCAAAAGAAACAGGATAACTAAGTTGTTCCTTTCAAAAATTTGTTTGAAATGGAACCCAGAATATTTCGTACGAAACTCTTTAAAATATTCATAAAAATGAAAGTTTCTCGATATGACTGTCCGTCATTTGGACTTCTAAGTAGGAAATGATGAGATTTCTTAAAAGTTATTCTAAATGAGTTGCCTGTTAAAATGCATTTAAGATAGTGAACCGTCATAAACTGAAACTCGATTTTAGTGACAATTTTTTTATAAATGAATACGAATTAAATGAAAGACATTTTAATTAACCCTCTGAGCGGTTAGCTATTTTGATCAACTTGCTTTAAAGTCTTAAAAATTTGCTTTTAAAGTGAATAATTAGATCTTTTTTGCTTTTAATCGAGTCTCTGAAATATTAAGAATATTTTATCCATGGTAATTTAAGAAATTATGCACGTAAACATGAACTATCTGCTTTTCGAATTCAATATGAGAAACGGAAAAACACATGCAAAACGCTTAGAGGGTTAAATACTGAATATTAGATTTTCTTTATGAATGAATACGATCGACGCATTAACCAAATTATTGTCTTAAATTAAACAAATTTTTAATACTGAAGAAAGTTTATGTGATAAAACTTTATCTTTGAAGATAAGCATAGAAATTTGTTAAAGTAAACACAAATATTTTGTTTATAATAACAGATATCAAATATTATAGGAAAAGCTTGTTTTAGGAAAATTAATGTAATAAATATATTTGTTAAATTATTCATCCTATTTTATAATTAGTGAATGGTTTGTTAATTGCATGATATTTTGCTAGACTTTCGTCAAAGTAATTGACAAATTCACCTAAGTCTTTACTTCGTCATGAATTCCATTAAAATATCTGTACATATTATATGTTATCGGATTCCGAAACCTCTGCGCTTTTGCGCATGCCCCAGGCGGAGTTATTTTCACCAAAATAGGGGAAAAGTGAAAATGGAGGGGGAGATGTTTACATTTTATTAAGCGTGACTAACAAAGAACCCCGGAAATGCACTCATCTTACTCATTGTCTGTCACCCCTTTCCAGAGTAAAATCGTCCAAAATTGCTACTCTCGGGATATTGAAACGATCAGTATTATCAAAACATGAATGAAAAAAGATTAATGCAGTGATCAGCAGTTTACAGAGTACGAAGAAAAAGCAACCTAAAATTAAGAGGAAACAATTTTAAACGAATAATATTGAAGGCAAATTTGGCGACGTATGCAACTAATTAGAATAGTTTTTTTCAATTAATTGCAAAATGGCTTTAAATCACTAAACACAAAATGACACTTCCAAATTTTGAATATTTGATCTGATTTATTTCATAATAAGTTGTTAAGTTATATTTTCAACAAGTGTCCTGTTGTCAAAATGTTGTCTCTCAATCTTATTGTATATTAAATTCTCTTGAAAATATCATAAATCTGCGTGGATCTAAGTGAAAACTAATACAACAATAGAGCTAATCATACTGATGACAAATTAGTTACAGAAATAGTAATTGGAACTTCAGAAAAAACAGATGCAACAATAATAAAATGGATATGGATATCAGCATTTTAAATTTTGAACACAGACGCAAAATTAAAATTGCAAGTTAAAAAAATAATCTTTAAATATCATTTATAGCATTTTCATGTTCTTCCTCAAAACATTTATCAAAATTTCATCTCGCAAGTAATGGTAGTTTAAAGAAGATACAATTTAATTTGAATCTTTCGTAAATGGTTTCATCAATATTTAACCTTCTTGAGATTTATATAAAGATTGGAATACCGCGTTTATAGGCTGATGTTAGATCTCTCTTTAAACAGACAAGTTGAAAAAGCTTAGATTCATAAATAATAAACAGTTAGAAATGCTATCTAAAGAAAGGGAAATTCAATAAATAAGATTAAATAAAATCGACTACTGAAATTAAATTTCGCATATATCATAAATAAATTCAATAAAATCACTAATTTTACTAAATAATAATGCAAAATCTTTTCAACAACAAAGTTTTGACAAAAACAACATGCGAAATTACTTAAAAATTCCGCAAGCCAAAATTACCTTTGTTATGAACAGTTACCATGAAAATCAATTCCTATAAGATCTCCCAAACCTACCAACATTGCAAATTATCTCCTCTAGCTATACCCTCATAAATTTCAGAAAATAACAATTTTCTAACCGTAATTATATATGTAAACTGCAGCAAAGTAAAAGCTCTGAACTTGTAAATAGAGGTCATTATATCCCCTGCAATTATTTCAACCAACGTGAGCTATTAGAATGGGATTTGGTGCGGTAAGTTTACGAGCGAAATTTTAAGTAACAGATTGCATTAAATATTTAATCAATGGCTAAAGAACTAATACGCAGTGTGAGAAATGCCATGTGAGACGGTGATCATCAAGTGCTTTAGTAGCCTAATATAAAAATCTCTAACGATTCCGAAAGTCATTTTAAAAACAGTGGTTGGTGGTGAGGTTTTTCAGAGACATCAATTCCTTCAGTTATTCATCAAAGTATTTTATATATCGATTAATTCACGAGCATAAAAATCAATCTTTCGAGTGTTTCATTAATTTCCTTCCGAAAGGCTGAGAGAGATTTGGACATCTTCCAGCGGCGAAAAATCGAAACAAGCGTTTCGCCGAGCTGTATCTCTTTTCTGTTATGATTTGGAACGAAATTAACATGTTCATCCGTGGCGAATTTTTTTATGTAACTGATAAGAATTTGTTTTAGTTTTTTGCATTGTTTAGCAACGGATTCGGAAACCCTCCGCGCTTTTGCGCACGCGCCGGGCGGAGTTATTTACATAAAAATAGGGAGAATGGAAGGGTGATTTTTACTGAACGCGATCTAACAAAGAACTCCAGAAATGCGCTCATATGACTCATTGCTTGATATTCCTTTCCGGTGCAAAATCGTCCAAGAGTGGTAGTCTCGGAATCCGTTGCTGAACAGTATCTGTAAGTATTTTGCAAAACTTTTGATTAGAAAAGGTTTTAAAAATGTACAAATTTTAAAATTCTGATGTTTTTCAAAATGTTCACAAAATTTTGAACAAAAATTTTTTTACTCAGAAATTAATGTAGATATCAAAAGTCCAATCCCTATTTCTGTTAAGTGTATTGAGAGGACCCTTTGATAAAAATTTGGGGGAAAATATTAAAAACTCTATGAGAAGAAGCATTTTTAAAAAAGGCTTAATATTTTTTTAAATTTTAGTTTTTTAAAGTTTATTAAATTATTAATTATGATTAATGTTTATTTTATTCGTACAAATTGTATCATGTGATTAATATATATGAACATATCCTATTGTTACAGGATATATTCCACCCTCCTTTCGACACACAGTGACAATCGCTCTAACCAATTTGGCCAGAAAAATTCTCGATCATATTCAGTGACCACTGACAAAACTCTATCCTACGGTCAGGATCGTCGAATGACAGACGCTACAACATCTTCAACTTGTATGGGTGTCACTTCTTAGCCTGTATATAGGACATGACACGTCTTTGGCTGACTCCTATTTGCGCAGAGAGAGGTTTTGTCGGATTTTTGATCATTGCTTCTGGCACCTGTGTTCACGTACCATAATCTATTGCCGTCTTTGGTCTTCCAGATCTGTTTGCATCCGAGACGAAACTTATCCTTTTGAATTTCTTGATAACTTTTGCAGGGTTCTTGGTTTATCAGCGTTCTGTGCTTTGCATTGAAAGTACGCGCTACACGGCGGGTAGTAGTACCACACCCAGTCAACAGAATAATGTGAATCTGTTCTCAGATCCGGATCTAGGGGTGTGCAGCACGTGCAACGGCATAGGGCGCCGAGATTGTAGGGGTGCCAATTCCTAATCATAAATTTAAAATTTCGCGCGCGTTATATGGCTACCGACCGGAACACAATAGAAATATTTTACTATACTTAAATCATTTACTACAGTTGCGATATATAGGGGGTGCCACTATAATTTCGCACATGGCCCCGAATACTATGGCGCCGGCTCTGGCCGTTCTTCTTCCGTAAGTGGTATATCTTTTCAATTGGTTCACCTTCCTGAAAACGAAAATGAAATTAATCACCTTTTCCACCATTTTTATGGAGATTTATAATTCACCTTTCATTCCAGAACTTAATTATAAATTGATTGATTAATTTTAATTAAATTTTGGATCGATATAAAACGCGCCGTCAGGTCGAGAATGTGAGAAAAATTGATCACAAGACTCCGTGATATTTATAGTAATTAATTTTGAAATTTATTTAAGAGTAAAAAGCAAGATGATAAATGTAAAAAAGTTTTAAAAACACACTTTTATTAAAATTCTAAAAAGTAGAAAATATTTTTTTCATCTGAAACCCTGAGGTCTAAGCAGAAATTATAAAAGCTTAAGACTCCGAAAACAATCACATATGAAAATTAAACCGCAATGAATATCTTAAGAGAAAAATCAAGCATTCATTAAAGATTAAAAAGTTTAAATATCCCGAGACTAGCACTTTTGGACGATTTTAATCTGGGAAGGGGTGGCAGGCAATGAGTAAGTTGAGCGCATTTCCGGAGTTATTTGTTATGTCACGCTATACGTAAGTAAAATGTATACATAATTAAAATATACGAAAGTAAAATATAAACATCTCCTAAAAGCATATTTCACTTTTCCCCTATTTTTATGAAAATAACCCATCCTGGCGCATGCGCAAAAGCGCGAAGGGTTTCGAAATCCGGGAATATATAATACTAGCCGTACGCGCACGGCGTTGCCCGTGGAATCAGGACTTCAAAAAAGTGGGTGAAAAAAGTGCCCACAATAGCACGAAAATCAAAACAAAAAAAAAATACACATTATTGATATTCCCGCTTATTTTTCTTTGCGAATGACGTCACCTGCCGCAAAGAAGGTAACGTTGCAACAATGCATTGTGGGATGGTCCGGAGAAGTTCTCAATGTTAAATCTCGCTACGAAAAAACTGTTTGAACCGATCAGGGAAAAATTTATTTTTAAGAAACGAAAAAAGATATTTTAATAGTTCTTGTTTTAAATCCGACATAAACATTCCATTTATAGGCTGAAAAAAAATGAAAATTATAGATATGTTAGAACGTCGGATGCGATAATTTAAAGAAATCTTTATTAAAAATTACCATAAAAGTGACTATTTTTCAAAACTTTTCAAAATTCAGTAAATTAAGTTAGAAATTCAAAATTAACTTCATTAGAACGGAAATCGCGTGCTGTTTCCGATGGTGTATCTATTTTTGTCGTACAGTTATCCGAAACCATGCTATTGAGAAATTAGTGCGAAAAATCACCCAAAACAACACAAAACGTTAAATAAAGAATTTTCTAGATTAAATTTTAAAATTTCGGCTTCGAGGTGCATTGAGTCACCATTAAGACTAACTGTGTGCAAAATTTCAAGGCTGTAAGTGCGATAGATTCGTCTGAACATCGCACGCAGACACGCACGCACACACGCACGCACACACACATGCACACACAAACATTGCCTTTTATAAGTATAGAAGTTATAATTGTAAATACATTTCCAGGTTACTTAGAGTATTATTATCACGCTTTTCCGGTTTTGCTTCGACTTCTAGATTTGTGATTTTAAAAAATATATATTTTTTACTTTTTAGCACACTCACTAAAGTATGTTCTTTTTAAAAAAAGCATTTTTGAATTTTATTTTCATATTTTTATAAGTTATAATATATGCACGATTTGTTCAGAAGATAAATAAAATACTGAACCCCTCTTATATGAGAGTATTCTTATTACCCATAGAGCATTGTTCTGAAATTGAGGCAGCCTTCCTATAGTCATACAGGGCATTCTGACGCCGCAATTTCCGTTTATTCCGTATATCCACAAAAATAGTTAGTTTCCTAAAACAAGGTGCTTAATTAATATAAGAGTTCTCTTCAACACAATTTCTTACAACTTTCCTGTTTTCGGATCTTACAATCTTTTTATATTTCTGAACAATTTAAATATTAATCTATAACATTTGAATCCTTAATCAACATGAAGACTTTTCCTTGCATTTCTCAGGATTTCCCTATTGCAGATCCTTCCTTAACGTCATTGCTATTTTTTATTTGGTTTGATAATTTTTTCCCCAAAAAATAGTGTATTATGTAATTAATTTCTAAGAATTTATTAGTGCACAGTTGTACTGTTGCAACTGTGCATCCACCAATGAATTATTTCCATAATTTTTGATTTCGAATGCATTTCGTAAGTATAGAATCATTTTAATTTTTAAATTGTGAAATAGGATCTTTTTGTTTCCTTTAATGGCAAAATTTGGAAAAATGTATTTGGAAGGTTTTCATGTAATTTTCATACTGTATTACACATTGTATGTGTTTATATATATATATATCTAACTAGAAGAAAGCGCACGGAGCTACCCGTGGCATAATGACTTCAATAAAAAAAAAGCCCAGAATGACATAAAATAAAGTTTTAAAAACGAAATCTTATATATATATATATATATTAATAGTCTATTGGAATTAATTATTTTGAAATAATCATATTTATGGAATTCACTTAGATTTTAGTACATCACTACATAGGTAGATGACGCCACTATTTAGAAATAGATTGCATCTTTAATTTTAAGAATTGCATCATATTATTTAAAGTATATTCTCATACTAAAATAAGTTACTATAATGATTGCTAAAAATTAAATTTATAGTTTAATTTATTAATGATGTTTTTGTATAGTATATATAACATATTTTAGTTATAATATTTTCACTATAAATAGGAACTGTAATTGTAGCTCTTGGCTTTATAATTGCTATGACTTTGAATTAGTTGGCATTTAGTTATTTTCTCGTTCTTTTCTTGAAATATTTTGGAGATTTACTCCTATACTTTTTGCTTTTTTCCAGCAATTGGCCTTCGCAGAAGGTTGGTGGCTCTAAAATTCGAATTTAATGCGACATAATAGATTCCTAAGATCGATTGGCATTTAATTGTTGGAATTCCAAATCTGGGTTGTCTTTTCCATAGTAATAGTTTATAATCTAATTATCTTTCTGTATTTCATTGTAGTATACAGAAATACATATATATATCATACTGTATTTCATTCAGCTGTATATACTGAAAATGTTATTTGAGTTTTAATTGTTTCTAATATATGTGATATTTTAATTTTTTAACTTTCCTACATAATCTTAACGACACTTCATTTTAAATACTTCTACTTTCATCATAATTAACGCACTACAACTTTCTTTTCAAATCACGAGTTTCTAAAGGGGAAATTCCCTCTTCTGGGTACTTAGGCGTTCTGCGCATTCATTTCTGCCCTTTTTCACGCCAGCATGTAAGCTTTCAACGACAACGCGCCGCCCAGGCGTAAACTTCTGAATACCGGACATGGAGCTACGTAAAAATTAAATACTTTACCTATGAAGAAATAACGCCTGATGCCTCAATAAAAGAAGATTTAAGCAAAAATGGTCTCTTCTATGATCAAAATGAACCGCCTTTCACCTTTTTGAAGCCTTATCTTATATATATATATATATATATGTATATATAGGATTTTAGGATTTATATGAATGATTCCTATAAACCAAGTAAAATTTTAGAGAATCAAGACCGAATGAAATTTTGAATGATTTCAAATTGACCAATATACCTGAAAAGATAGAGGCAAACATAATATCTTAAATATTCGTCTATGGATTGGATGGACAATGCACACCCGCTCAAGAATACCGCTTTATCTTATTTCTGCTTCTTCCAGTACAACCTGTCCCTGTTTTCGACGTTGCCGAGTCTTGTTTCCATTGTTTCAAGTGTAGTACTTGGGTAATTCATTGTGCAATAGGGTGCGTTCAAACTCATCTTGAGTGCAAATTCTGAAGAAATATGCGAGCTTCTTCAGGTGTTTGGGCATGTTAAGCAGCATTTTCTGTCGTGAAGGTAGACTCTCTGACCATTTTCAAGGTGGAAGCTTAGATGAATCATGGTGGGGTGTCGTTTGTGAATCGTGAAGTTATTAAAACGATGATTGTTTGCTGTATCTAAAGGTGCATTGATTGGTTTTCTGTGAATATTATTTCTCATGGATCAGCCAAAAACGTGCGAAAAATCACCAAAAGGACAAAAAACATTTAATAAAATTTTCTAGATTAAATTTTAAAATTTGGGCTTCGAAGTGCTTTGAGTATAGGCATCTCAAGAATAGGTGCTTCTCGAGGCTGCAAGTGCAATATTTCTAGTTTAAACAACGTACACGCACCAACAGAAACATTGCCTTTTATAGATTAATATACGTAACATTTCAGAGAACTTAGTTTACAGATTCCACAAAATTTTGGCGAAATAAATATGAAAGCAAAATCTAATATAAACTCAACTTTCAACAATGAAAGAGAAACACGCAATTCAATATTTGTTTAAACAATGAAAACGTTTTGAATTGCGTTGCAACCATTAAAAGTATTGTTGTAAATTATACGAAGAAATATTTTTAAAAATTTATTGATAGTAGAGAAAATATTTTATGGCAACTTTTTCGTTTAAATCAAAGTTTAGACGTTTAAAATAAACTTCATTAGAACGGAAATTGTTTATTCTTACTTATGGCGAATCTATTCTCTTGATACGAATATTAGAAAAAAATGCAATGGAGAAATGAGTATGAAATATCACTCAAAATGCCACAAAATATGAAATAATTTTCTAGATCGAATTTTAAAAATCGGGTGTCGAGGTGCATTGAATCACCATTAGTACTACCTGTATGCCAAATTTCAGGCTGTAAGTGTAATAATTCACCGCGAAACTTCGCACACACACACACACACACACACTTCTCGTACTAAAAGTGTAATAAACTCCTACGATACTCAAGTTAAGAACCCAGCTTCGTCCATGAAAATTTTATTGTGTTTCTCAAGAAGGAAAATGTCAAAAAGATATCCGTAATTTTTTCAAGCGTTTTATTTTCCAAAAAAAAAGTTATGCAGATTTTTCTGCTATGATTTATTATTATTTTTTTCTCGAATTTTCTCTGTAGTACATAATCATAGGAAGACGATGAAATCAAACAAATGTTCCATAAAAATGCACTGAATTTGTTATCAAAATTTCAGTATTCCTCATTTCAAATCGTATAAAGAACAATTCATGACATTAACAGCCCTGAAACAGGAATAAAATGTAGCATAAAGGTATTAGAAATGCAAAATATAAACATATTTTTAGACTCGTTTCCCCTGTCATTTTGGATGAAATAGGACTCAGAAACACAGAAAATAAATCTTAAATCTTGAAACCTAAATATCTCATGAAAAAAATCGGTGATTCGTCGAAATGAAACTAACACAATATTTTCAGACGGTTTCTTAGGTTTAAATTGACATATCATATAACGTATTTTTGTAAGAAATGAGTTCCGCTGCAGTTAAAAATGTAGGGTTTATTTATTTATATTTTCATATTTCGAGCCAACTCGTTCTATCGCGGCTGATAAATATTTAATAATATCCATTGTTACGAATATAACATTATTCACAACGGTTACAAATAAAGTTGCTTTACAATATTTTCAGACAAACAATTCTATTTTTGGCTTCAAAAGAGTGGTTTTTTACAATATCTTCTTCACAGATTCAGGCATAATACGGTAAAGCACCGTTTATTCGTTTCTCATTTATACGTCGTTTCATCATAACCGCGATTCAATCTTAATCATTGTAATGATAAAGTACTTCGTTTATACGAAGCAAAGCTTCGGTTATACGTCGTTTCCCCCATTCTAAAATGAGAAAACTTCCTCCTTTGTACTACTTGAACTGTGATAAAGATACCAAAAATTCGAAATTATTCACAATTGATGAATTAATAGAAGACGTATTGTATGGTGCTAATTTAAGCGATGATGAAGACGTTATTCCACCTTTCTTTAAAGACTCAATGGACTGCATTGAGAAACTTCGAACTTATTTTCGTCAAAATAATAGTGAAAAGACATTCAACGAACTTAATTCGATTCATAATGATGAACTTAACACTCAGAGACAATCAGCACGCCAGATGGCGGTTAAAGATTTTTTAAATTAAACGTCTACCTGCATGCATATAAATCGCAAATGTATAATTAATGTTCAAGATATGAAATAAAGGTATGATTTTTTTCAGTTTACGATAAATGTTTAATTTTAAAATTTAATTATCGATTTCCATACTATGTGGAAATATAGTAGAACGATTTTTAAAATTATTAGATTTCAATAAATTTACAATAGTAGCATTAAATTTTTAATAATCAGAGTTGTTTAGTAAAATTTCGATTATACGTCTTTGCATTTGTGCGTCGTTTTACGTCTGTCCTTTGAAAAACGTATAAACGGTGATTTACTGCATTCTTAAAATGATACATTTTTCGTTGAAAAGTATGCTTCTCAATCAAAAAGCCAAATCATATAAATTGTTTTCATTGACATATACGCAATGGTTTCTCATTCAATAAGAATAAGGTTTGGTGTGAGTTATAAATTAAAATTATCAAATATTTATAGTATTGCTTTCATTATGATTGAAAAACATCTACAGATAAAAGGAAATCCCGTATATTTAAAAAATAGATTAACTGAATTAACCACCTTCCTTTAAAGACTTAATGGACTTCATTGAAAAAGTTCGAACTTATTTTTGCCAAAATTATGATGAAAAAACATTCAACGAACTTAATTCGATTCATAATAATGTACCTAATACTCACAGACTACTAGCACGTCAGATGACGTTTAAAGATGTTTTTAATTAAAGGCCTACCTGCATGCAGATAAATCCTATAAGATATGTGTAATTAGTGCTCAAGACATGCAATAAAGGTAGGATTTTTGTCACTTTTATGATAACTGTCTGTTTTAAAATTTATTTATTGATTTCTTACTATCTAGTATTATACTATTACTATCTTAAAAATCTTTAAAATTAATATTTTTAAATGAATTTGCATTAGCAGCATTAAATTTATAATAATCAAAGTTGTGTATTAAAATTTCGATTATACGTCTTTTCATTTTTGCGTCGTTTTAATTCAGCCCCTTGGAAGACGTATAAACGATGCTTTACTGTAATTAAAACTACACTTACTTAAAAAAATTTAGAAGAAAAAGCTTCTGTTTTAAAGAAGCTGGTTTTTTTAATTTTTTTTCTGTAAAGGAAATATCTTTCTATTATCATTGTCATAAACAATACTAAATAATAAAAAAAAATTAATATGCTTTTATATGTGTACTAAAAAGTAGATTTTTTTTCCTTAATATTACTGATATCAAAAAAATTCGCAAAAAGAAAGAGGCGTTGATAGAAATGCTTAAAGAAAATGGGAATTTTTATTACATTTATAATAAATGTAATTTTTTTATAGTATTGGTTTCAACGTCTCATTAACAATTTTGTTCTGATGTCAGTATTTTTAATAATAAAAAAAATTATACATTTATAAAAGCATGTTTTAAAATCTTCTGTTTATTTCCTACTTTCCAGACTTTTATATACTTCATAATTCACATAACATGCTTTATGTATATTTTATATACTATATATTTTATAATATTTATATTTCATTTTTTAATATTTTTCGTAGTCATTACTGGAATTTCGAAATAGTAGTTACTCCTTTTAGTGTTCAAGTTCAAAATTTTGTTGTAAAAATATCAGTTGTATTCTAGCAGCTCTTTCCGTTTTTGAATTACCAGACCAGACCAGACAGACAGACATCTGAAAGTTGTTTTTCAGATTCATGGCAACTTATAACATGGAGATGCATCAAAATCCTGAAGTCAAACATCTTAACTATTACAATACTTCCTTTTTGAGTTCTTAAGAGAAAGTAAAATCTGTTAATCTGATTAGAAAAGTTTTCATGCGAAGGGAAGATTCTTTTTTTCTTAATGAAAAATATACAATGTAAAAGTGTATGATTTTGAATCCTCAAAATAGTTAGACTTTTTCTCTCGCACTTTTAACCATTTTTTGCATTTGTTTCACCATTCCAAAAGTTAAACTCATTCTTCGGTCATAATTAATTTCCAAGCATCTTCCTGAAATGAAACTAGATCTTTGTTCGTCTAATTTCTTGTTGCAGTTTAGTTTAGTTATATTAACATCACGTTTTGAAGCAACATGAGGGCTATTTTAGGACGGACCTCATAATTTTTAATAGCGGTCAGATGACGAGGTTGACACCTGAGCTGGCACACACTCTCCAAACTTCCGCACCACACCAACGGGAGGTCTTTAGACTTAAGTTATATGAAGTGCCCTGTTCTCTTATCGTAAATAATACATTGTTTATATTGCTTCTTTCTGTCTCTGTGTTTTCTCTCAATTATTCTCTGAATTTCAAAGTCGATTGCAGCGATGATTCTGATTGATATTTTCTCTTGAAATGTATTTTACTACGTTTTTATTAACTCTCTTTCTTGTCTGTCTGTCTTTCTGTCTGTTCGGTACAAATCTTGCGATCGATTTTAAACTAACTTCCCGATGAGCTGGAGACTTGAAACTTTAAACATAGTTCAGAGCTAGATGACAATGCATTATTAATTCGCTTTCTTGTCTGTCTGTCATTTTATATTTTGCATGACGCATCCGCAGTACGTTTTTCATTATATCTCGAAAACTATTAACATTACAGACATGGTTCTTGGGTATAAGGATGGCCCATGGGACCATCGAAGCATACCATATTTTAGCCATATCTTTGCGCATGCGCAGTACGTTTTTCATTATATCTTAAAGGTCTCTGCGTCACATAACTTACCTTTTCATGAAAATAACAATTTTTTATTTATGATCAGGTGAAGAGAAACTGAAATAAACCTGAAATTTGCCACATGTCGCCGTCATAATCTCATCAAGATGTTTAAAATCGATTGCAAAATTTCACACACAGAAGACTAAAAAGCAGAAAATAATTATTTAAAAAAATAAAAATTTTAATAGACCACGTTTTTAAAACGGACTAAAAAGTATAAAATGATTTCTTCTAGCCCCATACAGATTTAAAACGAAAAACGTGGGGCGCATGCAATATTTAATAGTAAGGAGTGTAGGGAGTAGCTATCGTTGAGAAAACTCACACAACAGTTCATATCATTTCCATTGCTATAAAATTGTTAGTGACTGAAATAAACTATTTATGCATCAATTATCTATTCCATGTGCCCCATGTTTTTCGTTTTGAATCTGTATGGGGTTATAAATCTGTATGGGGCTAGAAGAAATTATTTTATACTTTTTAGTACGTTTTAAAAACGTGGTCTATTAAAATTTTTATTTTTTTAAATAATTATTTACATTTCAGATCGTTTGAAATTTAATTTCCTTACATTATTCGTAAGTTATAGACTTCAAAATTTCTTTTTTGACATGAGTAATGTTTTATTTACTTTAATAATTCGAATGCGAAGTTGCTTCTTTGGATAAATTCTATTATAAATAAATGATCATTAATGAATAAATAAATATGTGTAGAAAACTGAATTATTACTACCACACACTCACACAACACTATCCACTACTTTGAAAGAATCGCCTAATAACCTTCGATGCGTAATATAATTTTGATTACATAATTTAATATAAATTTGAAACCACTCATAAATCTCATTTTAAATATGTTGTACGACAATGTAACTCTCTCGGCGTAGAATGCATCTTACAGTTTTACGATATGTGTGACATGATCCTTTGAATTCAGACATACCATTTGAAGGCTAGATTGGATGAAAATATGTGGGATCTTCTAATGCAGGATTGTTTGCGTGCCTGACATGCGAAATTTCACTCGCGAATGCGGAAGCTCAAACAATTGCGGTAAAGAGAAGCGCCTTGAATACAAAGGAGGTGTGAGATATTGAAACGTACAAAAAATATCGGTCGTTTACGGTTGAAACGAGTTTGCGTTTTGGTTCAATAAATCAGTTAATTTCAAATGCTAGAAATGCTGAAAACATTAATATATGTTGAAAACGCCTATCATTATGTGCCATTAAGCTTATGTGATGTTGTATCTGATACAATATAATTATTGATAAACATACGTGAATATATTTTATTACGAACTGGAAATGAATATGTGAAAGAAAGTATTCTACAAAAATATACACAGAAAGAAAATATCAAACTTTATCTTGAACTGCACAGTACTTAAGTTTGCAACAATAGATGTATAAATCTAAACAAATAAATGTAAGAAATTAGGGAAAATCGCTTGAGGATTTATTTTCATTTCATGTAAAATAAATTAATCAAAAAAGTTATAGTTTCTATATTTATAATATCTTAGTTATAGTTTCTATGCAATAGAATCCCGGGAATCTGAAAAAAAGTTGATAATCCGAAAATTTTGATAATCCGAATGTCTTTTTTTTAAAATTTTCTGAAAATATTTTACTGAAAATGAAGGAAAAATAACAATTGCGAATCAGAAACAAAGCTAATGTTTATTACTAACTTAAAAGGAGTTTTTGAATTGGTATTTAATAATGAATGCAACATCTTAATTAGTAGAAATAAAATCAGATACCTTTCTTTTTACCCTCAATTTGTTTGTCACTGCACCGTGCGAATCGCCGTTAGATCTTTCAATACCCCTTCTTAGAGCACCCAGAGTCAATACTCTACTGCATTTGGTATATCGAGTGTATTTTATTGAATTTCCGGGGTAATCCGAATTCCCCGGAATCCGAACAGAGGTCAGCCTCAATTAGTTTGGATTCCCGGGGTTCTACTGTATTTATAAAATCTTAATTATAGTTTCTATATTTATGAAATCTTAGTTTTAGTTTCATCGCTTAAAAATTTCCCTTCTTGAAGTCAAAATCATTATAAAAATCTTAATTAATCAATTATTACATTATTCATTATTTTTTGAAAGAGGATGGAATGAGAGTAATAGAAATAGGAATCACATTGAAAGAATTCCACAAGATGTGTTTCATAAATGTGTTGAAACGCTATATAGTATTTCAACCTATGTACAAAAATAGGATATGTATATAAAATTGCGATCAATATATAAAAAAGAACAAGAAATGGAGTAAGTGTTTTGAGTATAAATATAATATGTATTTAAAAACTTCCTAATATCGATTCTACATTTTTTGTGATGTATTTTGATTGATTTGTCTCAACAGATTTATTTCGACTTTGACATTTTAGTATTCAAGGATAGCAAACCTTAAAGCGGGAGCATTGTCACTGCAAAATTTTCTAAATGAATATTTCGCAATTTTATGATGAGTTTAACAACTAATACACAGATGTTTATTAACTCCAGATTAATTTAGGTAGACTAATGACCTATTTTGAAGATACACTTGATCAATTTCGGTATATAGCCCTAGTGGGCTTTGGATGGACCTTGTAATTTTGAAAAGTGGTCAGTCAAAGACGAATCTTGATCCAGACTCACTTTGACGGAATCTCGAATTCTCACGATTCTGCATTTCGTGGTCCCCTGTATAAATTAAAAGTCATTTGATTAAAATAAGATTTTCTTTGGCTAATACAATATTTTTAATTATTTGAACTCAATTCTTAAACCATATTCTGAATGAGACCGCGGTGGCAAGATCTCGGCTTTGGTACAGTAGGGTTCCAAGTTCGAAACTCGATTTCATTGAAGGTCCAACGTGTAAGTGCCCTGTTGTACGCTAAATCATACGTAGTGGCCAAATGTCCTCTCTTGGTGTGGCGTGGAAGTTTGGAGAGGGGGTGACAGCTCAGGCCTCGTCTTCCGACCGTGGTTCAAAATTTCGAGATCCGTCTAAAAGTAGGCCTCGTGTAGCTTCAAAGCGGGACGTTAATATAACTAAACTAATCTAAGCAGAAGAAATTTCTAATTATATTTATCCTAGTACTGATTAGTAAAATATTTTATCTAATGGCCAGGCGAATTCAAATTCAGGCGGTTAAATTTTCAGTAATGGTCAAGCGAATATTCTTTTGAATATTTCATTATTTTACTTTCTTAACCCATTATTCGTTCCATTCTCCACTGTCTCTTGTTTTGGGACGCTTGTTTTTATCTAAAAGGTTCAATTTTCACCTTTGATTGTTGCAAATGAATGTTGAGCTGACTGTTATAAAAGGATCAAATCCAATAAAAATCATTTTTCTAATTAAAAAGATTATTAATACTAATTGAAATTTAATTAACCAGTTTTAAGTTCAAAATTTTCAAAAATAGCTTTTTCTTTCATATTTCATTCATGTTAACACATTAATGTTTTTCTTTTTGAAAAACTGAAATAATAGAGCTTTGGCGTATAATGGTTTAAAGAGCCTTAATCCATTTTTCTTGTCTCATGGTGCCCTAATACAAGGTTCTTTCATTCTTCTAACAATATCGCTATATTTTAATCGGGCATTTTTCATCTCTAATGCCTCAGAGCATTTAAAATACAGGGTTGTCGTTGTTTATTGGATCAATTTCAAAAATTAATAATAAAAAAAACTAATAATGTTGCAACTATGGTTTTTATAAATGAGAACGCATTTTAATTTTTTTTCCAGATAGGTAACCCGCCGTTACGGCGGTGCAGATGGTCGTAAATTATTGGACATTTCTTATTTTTGAGAGCCATTATCTGCGAAACTATTAAAGCTAGAAGAAAAATAAAAGCATGCATTTGTAGGAAATGTTACGCTCTTTAATTTGTCAAATCAATTGTAATTCAAAAAACTGAATTGTTTCGAGATATTCAAGAAAAACTGATAAACGGAAACCAGAACACGCGCATCTGATTCTGATGATCGGTAGCCACTGCGTGTGGAAATCTCTCGTTGTAGCAAATTTAGAACGCATTAATGGTACGCCATTTATCTGAAAAAACTTTTTAATTTGCTTTCTCATGTAAAAGAAAAACATAGTTATAAAAATATTAGTTTTCTTATTAATTTTTGAAATGGGTCCAATAATTTATGACCAACCTGTGCATACGCTTTTTTCAGGACTGATTTTCATTTGATTCCATTTATTTGCAAATGCCTTTTATACAATGGCTTTCGTATAAAATAAAGAAACAAAATTCAAAATTGAATAGCCTTTCCAAATTTTCGTGCCTTAAATTCTTAGATAAATACTTAAATTGCGTAGAGAAAGTATGTTTGAATGAGGTTTAAATTTTTGAGAGGAAATAATCTTTCATTTTATCGAATCGTTAAAAATGACGATGAATTGTTATTTACCAACGTGCATCCTTTCAAACAAGAACAATGTCTCATGTACAAGCAAACAATTTTGAACTGTTAAGTAATTCAAAATCATCTAGTTTCAAAAAATGCAACAATTCAAAGTTGTAAGTAATTATGTCATAATATTTAATTAAAATATAAATAATATGGAATTTCCATTCCCCCCCCCTTTAGTCCCTAAATTTATGCAAGGATTTCATCAACTTAAAAATAAGCTTTGTGCCATGTGTACTTTCAAATAAAAAGTCTTTTTTAGGAGCTACAAAAATTCTTCCTTTTATATTAGAAACAAATTCAAATATGAAAATCGTTTACAGCTTTGCCAAATACATTAAAAATTTAAATAATTTCAGATGTAGTGTTTATTCGAAAATATTCTTAACATATTTCAACTTAGAATAAAACATAAAATAAACATTTCCCATCAGAGAAAAGCTTTGAAATGCAACTATTAAATTAGTTAATTGATTTAATTCTCGAAGATTTGTTTCTTAAAAAATATTTAATCAACAAATTAAATAC
Organism: Araneus ventricosus; assembly: GCA_013235015.1. NCBI lineage: Eukaryota > Metazoa > Arthropoda > Arachnida > Araneae > Araneidae > Araneus > Araneus ventricosus. Next base: position 428,807 of record BGPR01000012.1, on the reverse strand, counting down.
GCAAAAAATAATTTTTATCAGGAGAGTAAATTCTTTCTTATTATTATCGACGCGTTTGTTTCAAGGAATATAGTTTTACTTTCTTTTTTAAAACAAAAGAAGGGTTTGGAGTTTATTCTTTCACCAAATTCTTTCTTTCATTTTTTATCTTATTATTTTTTTCTTTATCTAATTCATTTACTCGGTAACAAAAAATTTTAAACATAGTTGCAATTATTACTAATTTCATTACTAGATGCATTCATGAAATCTTTGAAGATGCATAACAAAAAGAAACTTTTCATCAAATCTTTCTTTTGAAATTAAAGCCAATGTTTAAATAAAATGCCTTTTAACGCATAATTTGAAAAAAATAGTTTTTTGATGGCCTTAACACTTTCTTCTACAAAATACTTTCTATTCTTTTTTCTACTGAAAAATCACTTGATACCCTTATCGCTATGTATCCAAAAGATAAAGTTTAGATATATACCTAAACATTTCCGGGCGTACAAAGACGTTTTGTTTCACTCACTGTATACTTTCGTGCTTGTAAAGCACGTACTTTCGATATGAAATATTCATGTTTCCATTTTTTTGTCATAATGTAGCACTTACTTTTTTCCTCTTTTTCAGGGGTTATACAAATAATTCGCTGGAAACTTCATAATCGTGATCAAGATTTTAAATTATACTTAAGCACTGTCTGCTATTAATACGTTATTATGTTTATATCACTTTTTGCAAATATGTAAAAAGAATTCGTGTTTATGGCGTTTTATTAAAAATGGAAGGAAAATCTTATTAATTTGGTTGGATATCGCACATTAGCCTGAATGTTATTTTTAAAAATGCTTTATTGTTAATTTATTGTTGGTTTAAATAAGAAGCTTTTTGTTTTTGATATATTTTATGGACAATCACAATTTTTAAACATTAAAATGATTTCGTTGAAATATCAGTTAAATAACAGTTATTATTTTATCATATACTTTGATTTGTAGAAATATGACATAACAGCTGTTACCCAGCTAAAAAAAATCTGCAGAAAATCTGCAGAAAATTTCTTTTTTTAAAGATTTCTTAAAGATTTCTGCAGATTTTTTGAAGACAGAAAAAATCAGCATTTTTTCTTCAAATTAATCTGCAGAAAATCTGCAGAAAATTTTCTTCTTATATTTTTCTCTAAATATTCTGCAGATTTTTTGAAGACAAAAAAAATCTGCATTTTTTCTTCAAATTAATTTGCAGAAAATCTGCAGAAAATTTTCTTATTTCATTTTTCTCTAAATATTCTGCAGATTTTTTTGGAAAAAATACATTAATGCATAAAAAATGCATAATTAAATTGAAGAAAAAATGCAGATATTTTTCTTCGATTTAATCTGCATAAAATGTGCAAAAAAATTTCTTATTAAATTTTTCTCTAAATATTCTGCAGATTTTATAAGACAACAAAATATCTGCATTTTTTTCTTCAATTTAATCTGCATAAAATCTGCAAAAAAATTCTTTTTATTTTTTTCTCTAAATATTCTGCAGATTTTGTAAGACAACAAAAAATCTGCATTTTTTCTTCAATTTAATCTGCATAAGATCTGCAAAAAATGTATTTATATTTTTTTCTTTAAATATCCTGTAGATTTTGTAAGACTTTGCATTTTGTCTTTAATTCAATTTGCAGTTATTTAGCATATTTTCACAAAATCATTAAACTCGACCAATATCTGTTGATTTTTTGAAGATTTAACTGCATTTTCATAATATCTGCATTTCTCTAATTACATATTTTGCACCATATTCTCTAATATTGCAGCTCTATTTTCCAATGGATATAAAACAAAATTAGAATGTAATTATCATTATTGTTTAATTCTACAGGAGACAGGAGTTTCAAAAAATTTCCCAATGGAAAAATGTCTTAGGACTAAATTTTTTAAATATGCCACTGAAAAAATGAATTCTAAATTAATCTTTAAAATAAATATTTGAGGTTTTACCATTTTAAACTTTTACCCCATAATTGAATTAATTTCCAATTAGTTTTCCAACTGTCTTTCTGACTAGCTATTTTCCTCGAAAAAGAAAGGAAAAGTGGAGCTTTCGCACTTTGGATGGAGAGAAGGCTTCCCAGAAATATAGAAGGTGAAAATGAATTTATGGAAACTGAGAATCTAAATTATTGAACAAAAATATTACTAATCTCATCTGTTAAACATCTCTACTACTTTTGAAACAAATATTCTGACCATGGTTGATTTTACACCACTAGATGGCGCCACGAGAGCCATGGTGACGCTCTAACTTAAATAGATTAATTTATCCCCAACTCGCGTATGCCGACGTGGCCTTGTGGTCAGCGCACCTGCCAGTAGCGCGCCTGTTTATAGGATCGCGGGTTCGAAACCCAAACAAGAGCTTGAAGTTTCGTCACATTCCAATTCGTTTAAGTAAGTTTATTCATAAATTAAATTAATAATAATTGAAATTAATAATTAAACCTTGACTGTGAAAAAATCTGCAGGTATTTGGAACATATTTTTTTTCTGCAGAAAATCTGAAGGTATTTAACATAGTTTTCTTCAGATATTCTGCATTTTTTTTCTGCAGAAAATCTGAAGAAAACATGTTCCAAATACCTTCAGATTTTCTGCAGATTTTTTCTGCAGATTTTTTTTAGCTGGGAGACAAGAGATATTTATTTTTTGTGCAAATCGAAAACCTATACAATTGAATTGTGCATGTACGTTTATTACTATATAGTGAAACCTGTGTATAACGACGCTATCAATAACGATAATCATGCCTATAAACATATTTTCTTAGGTCCCGGCGGAATTCCTATTTACTCAATGTACTTTTAACCTGCCTGCAGCGATAACTTTTTAGACTTTTTATAATTTTATTTCTTTAGAGCAGCACCGATGTGTTTTTCTTGGAAAACTATACCATATGGTCAAGAATATCAGATAACATAAGAATCGGAGGAAGAGGGAGCTAGAAACCGCAGCTTTTTGAAACAGGGAGATCCGGGAGGGAGCTAGAGACTGGATTGTTCACAGATATTTATTGCTCTGACTCCTGGTGGAATAAACCTGTGCATATACATTTAGCAAATTGGACTGACCACTTGTTCCTTCAAATTCTCTTTTGATGTGTTAACATCTTGAATCTAGGATGGCGCGACGTAAAATATTGACTAAAAAATATGAGATTTTTCAGTCGACGATAGGTAATTTTGAAATAAAAAGAAAAGGTCTTGACTGACGACTCAGAAAAAAAAGTAATGTGGAGAACAAACGAAAACAATCCAAATGCACCATAAATGAAGATGCTGACAAAGTTTTCAACTAAAATTTTCATTGTAAAGCTCTTAAAAAAGTTATATATCAAATTTTATTTTAATATATAAAATTGTATATTTTATATGTTTATAAAGTAAATTTTATATAGCTATTTAGTTGCAAGATGATTCAATAAGCGTTATAAAATATGTTGTTACATAAATACATGCACGCGCGCATAAACATTGGATGCGCAAATTCTCAAACTGTCTATAACGATAACCTGTCTATAGCAATATATTTTCTACGTCTCTACAATATCGTTATAGTCAGGTTTTTCTGTATTAGCGAGCTGTTAATTTTTAATTCTGTTTTAATATTAGTTTATAAGGTAAATTATTTGGTTAATAGAAAGAAAGTGACATTTTATGTTTGTCAGTCTACCGAAATGTCTTAATCTTGCATTATTTTGAATTCCGATTTCATATGTTTAGCTTAAATTTTGGATAGGATTCAAAAACTTTCCTGTTTTAATGCAATAAAATTGTTATGTTTTGTTACTTTAAAGCTATAAATAAATATTTTGAGACTGTTCATAAAGTTTATCAGAAATGGAAAGAAAAATATGATGCTAATTTTTGGTAAATATTTTAATGCAAAGCTTGTCTGAAAATAATTGTTTTCAGCCGTTTTATTTCCCATTAATTCATTCTTGGACCCGAATACAATGAAGGCGTACAGTTTGTTTCATTAGTTTATGATAAAATGCGAGAAAATTTAGATAAAGAAAAGATGGCAAATTTATTTTACAAGAAAGTTTACAACATTTATCACTAAATTTCTGAGATTGTTATCGCTGTCAATATCAATATCCAGCAAAACTCCTCTAAGCGTCCAACCCTGAACAGAGGTTGTCCCTCTTCACGCCCACATTCTTTTTGGCATGGAATTTTCAGTCCATAGACATAAAGTTAAAATAACCTACAAGAATGGCCCCTCAGACCCCTCTATGCGGCTGGGTTGGTTGTAGGCCGGGGTAGATTAGTTGTTGCGGGCCAGGCAAACGTTGTAAATGCGATTGAAATTTTAGTTTCAAATAACAATGAAGAACCTATATATATAAAACACTAAGGTACGTGGCGGAAAAAAGGGGTTAATTTCTCTTTTGCTGATGGCAACGATCGGTTTGTTTTTCAAAATAAAACCGTTAGCCTATGCCAAGTTGGGCGTAACTTCAAAAGAATAGCTTGCTACTATATTCGGCCTGGTGTAAAACAACTTTTTCTCGGAAAAAAATGAGTTTAAGAGGCAGATTTCGCAATATTTCTTACAATATAATAATCTTTGGATGAAATGATTCAAAAGAGATCAGTTAGAGATAAAGCGGATGGGCTTAGTCAAGCCAGAGAAGGTTCAGGGCAACGTCAAAATGGTTGAAATCAGCGACTTGGGCTTTTCTGAAAAAAAAATAGTTCATTTATAAACTTGCAAATAAATTTTATGAAACTCTCCCCTCCATCTAAAATTCAGCAATCTATGAAATCTCAAAATACGATATAAATGAAATCTGAAACCTTAAAAACCTCTGTTTCATCGTTCTCTGTGCGTTCCGATAGCATAGTCGTCACGACAACGCCTCCCTATTCTAACACCGCAGGTTCGGTCCTTGAGCGGAAAATTTTTTCACCGAGCGTTTTGACTCGCTTTCATTACCTCCTCTGCCTCCCAAAAATAAACCATCATTTTAGTCTCACCTAAATAGCTTAATCCATTCATTTTTAAACCTTGAAAATTAAAAACTTTTAAAAAATCTTCACACATTTTTCTTTCTAATATTATTAATTAATAAATTACTTTCATTTGGTATCTGCATTAACTGACAATTTCTACTTTCATCAAGCCATATCTGTCAGATTTACAGGTTCTGGGCGGTCTGGAATCCCAAAGGGACGTAAAATCTCTCATAAACTACGGAGACAGAACGCGCCAATTTGGTGAAAAATGCATGGTGTACGGTGAAATGCGCGAATAATGGTGAGCAGATGCGTTGCGTGGTATCAGCTAATATGATGTAAATCCCAAATGAGAAAATGGTGAACCCAAGTTTAAGCGTGTTCCGAAGATGTTTCCTTAAGAGAAAGTTTCTTGTAAACTTCTTATTAAACTATTTGAATTCATCTGTTTGAAGTTGATAGAGCTGACGGTTGAAAAACCAGTTAAATATCCCAGGCAAAAGAATAATCATATTCGATCCTGCATAGTAGTTGGCCTGTTTAGATTTTCTATTCCAAGGAAACCATCTTGCAGAAAACTGGGTGTTCAACTTTTTTGACTCTCTTCATTCAAAATAATTAATAAGTATTATAAGTTGGCATTAGAACTGAATCTTCAAATCAAGTTTTAAAGCTATGTGTCCGACATTCCACTCAGGATTTCGGTCTATAAATCTGCCATTTCTTCTGGAAACGAAAAGGACTTCAAAGGACTTAACGAAAATTCCATGAGTGGATGCATTTGGTGGCCAGAATCGCTCGGAAATTATCTAAACCGTCTTCATCTGGTATATTTAGTAAGTGCTTGTAATCTGTAAGCTTGCTGTGCTTGTAATTTAGTAACTGCTTGAAAACTGCAATAGCATTAGACTATCTGTCTGGAGTGTTTTTCCCATGTCCACTCAACTCGTTCAGTTGCCTTAATGACATCAGTCACGGGGGTATGGGGCGGCGTTCTGTCTGGAGTGTTTAACAAGAATTGCCATCCTGACTTCAATTAATTAGGAGTCTACGGTCTTTCTGATTTTAAGAGACTTTTTAAGTGGAATGTTCAATAAGAAATGCTGTAACAATCTGTCTGGAGTGGAAAATAAGAAGTATCTTAGCATCTTCAATTAAGCGGGAGGCCACGGTCGTTCTAATTTATACGAGACTCTTTAAATGGAATGTTCTATGAGAAATACTGTAATAATTTGTCTAGAGTAGTCAAGAAGAATTTATTTTCGTATCTTCAATTAAGCGGAGGCCATGATCGTTCCTGATTATAATAAAGTCTTTAAATGGAATGTTCAATAAGAAATACTGTAACAATCTGTCTGGAGTAGAAAATAAGAAGTATCTTAGTATTTTAATTAAGCGGGAGGCTACGGTAATTCTGATTTATACGAGACTCTTTAAATGGAATGTTCAATAAGAAATACTGTAACAATCTGTCTGGAATAGTAGACAGTAAGTATTTTCGTATCTTCAATTAAGACGTTCGATTTTTCTGCTAGACGTTGTGATTGTCGATTGTGATGGCCACGTTTGTTCTGGGTTTTAAGATACTCTGTAAATGGAATGATCAATAAGAAATACTGTAGCAATCTCTCTGGAGTAATAAATAAGAAGTATATTCGTATCTTCAATTAAGCGGGAGGACACGAATGTTTTTAATTTAAGATAATCTTTAAAAGGAAAGTTCAATGAGAAATACTGTAATAATCTGTTTAGAGTAGTCAACAAGAACTATTTCGTATCTTCAATTAAGCGGAGGCCACGATCGTTCTTGATTTTAAGATAGTCTTTAAATGAAATGTTCAATAAGAAATACTGTTACAATCTGTACGGAGTAGTAAATAAGAAGTATTTTCTTATCTTAAAATAAGCAGGAGGCCACGATTATTCTTGATTTTAAGATACTCTTTAAATGGAATGTCCAATAAAAAATACTATAACAATCTTTCTGGAGTAGCAAATAAAAAAGTATATTTATATTTTCAATTAAGTGGGAGGCTAAGGTAGTCCTTGATTTTAAGAGAGTATTCATTTGGAATATTTTATAAGAAATGCTGAAGACTTTTAAAATATTAATTATTTCAAGCCACACCTTGTATAATTGAAAAATGGAACAATAATATCTTAAATGTTTTACCAAGGTATATTATTCATCGTCCAGACAAATTAGATCCATGATTTTCAGCTGCTTTACAAAATTGTTTACTTATGAAAGCTTTTGAAGAGCAGCGATTTCATCCAATTTCTGAGACAAAACCTTGAGATCTTGGTTAATCTCTTCCATTTGATTGCACAGTTCAAGTGCCTTAGAGTCGGTTGTCTGAAATGAAGAAAATTTAAAAACCATTATCTTGATACTTTAAAAATTGAATATCTATCCTATTAAAATTCGAAGGTAAACAAACGTATGTATGTATGTATGTATGTATGTCCTTCTATCTTCTCAAGAACCGCAGAACGGAGAAACGCGCGGAAAGTACTAAAAGATGGGGAATAATTCAAGGAATCTATTTCGGCCATTTAAATATCGAAATTTTAATTAGTGAAAAAGATATTAATCAAAAACTAATGTACAACAATACTTTTAATTGTTTCGGATACTTTATAACAATACTTTTCATTGTTACAGCGCAATTCAAAATTTATTTTATTGTTGAAGTCGTTTACTTTAAAGAACATTGTTACAACAACAATAAAAAAGTGACACTGACAGAAATAAAAAAATGTATTGTTGAAAGTGTATAAATTCTTTTTTTTATCCCGTGATATAACGTCCAACAAAATCATTTTAACGAAATTAAAAGGGGTGATTTGTTTCTGTAAAGTTATGTGCCGAAAGATATAGATTAGTTATGTTAGTGATTTTAATTATTATTCATTGATTTGATCAAGTTTAAATATTTGTGGAAGCTTCTATTTTAAGCTGATATTTGGAAGTTACTATTTTTGCTTTGTTTAATTCTCGCTTTTTCCGATGCCTAAAAGAAAAAGAGGAATTACAGGGGATGCCGCCAGTAGTCGGGAGGCAATTAGAAAACGTGAAAGGAGAGTTGTTGAAACTGAAGAAGAAAGAAGCCGCCGATTGTCAACTATGGCACAACATGGCCAGGACAGAAGAGCCAAAGAAACAGACGAACAAAGAAATAGCCGATTGGCAGTAATGGGACAACGTAGCCAGCAGAGAAGAGCCGAAGAAACAGAAGAACAAAGAAATAGCCGATTGGCAAAAATGGCACAACGTGGCCAAGAGAGAAGAGCCGAAGAAACAGACGAACAAAGAAATAGCCGATTGTCAGCCATGCTACAACATGCAAGAGAACGCCGTCTAAATGTTATTGAAGGACAAAATCACCATCAGATACAAACTTTTTATGCAGCTAGAACTGTTCTTTACCCTATTATTGAAGAACAAAACTGTGGAGAAATGGACAATCTCTGTCTGAAATGCGGAGGGTTGTATTTCCGGGATGAAAAGAATACAAGAGGAATTTACATTCATTGTTGTCATAATGGAAATATAATAGAGCAAGCTTCAGTTTATCCAGTGGAAATGAAAGGATTGATGGATGACTCCGATGAATTATCAGTGCATTTCAAAAATAACATAAGGTCGTACCAATGCTTCAATGGGTGCACAGATTGTACCGTCTACAGGGAGAGGAGCGTATTGCTTCAGAATTCATGGCCAAATTTATCACAGGACCTCTCATCTACACCCAGCTGAAGCAGGAGGTGAAAACACTAATAGAACACACTTCAACAATATTATAACATACATTAGGCATGTGTCACGTGACCTCAGCTGTTATTCGATTTAGCCCGTGCAACGCCGGGCCATACAGCTAGTCTATCCTATTAAAATTCGAAGGTAAACAAACGTATGTATGTATGTATGTCCTTCTATCTTCTCATGAACCGCCGAATGCAGAAGCGCGTGGAAAGTACCAAAAGATGGGGAATAATTCAAGGAATCCATTTCGGCCATTTAAATATCGAAATTTTAATTAGTGAAAAAGATATTAATTAAAAACTAATTTACAACAATACTTTTCATTGTTTCGGATACTTTATAACAATAGTTTTCATTGTTTCGGATACTTTATAGCAATACTTTTCATTGTTACAGCGCAATTCAAAATTTATTTTATTGTTGAAGTCGTTTACTTTAAAGAACATTGTTACAACAACAATAAAAAAGTGACGCTGACAGAAATAAAAAAAATGTATTGTTGCAATATGGAAACCTGAACAATGCAACAAGTCAATGTGGATAGAGTTTTGTGTGGGTTTTGGTAATTGATATAAAGAAAGAGGGAAAATTAAATTGCTCATATAGGGTTTTTACTAAAACTATTGTTTTCTATGAGGTTTCACTTTTAGATTTCATGTACTCAGTTCATCTTGCTTCATGTGCATATAAACTGGAGGCGGGCATATGAAAAAATATGGATTCCGATCAACGCTGGGTTATCTCACTCCTCCCGTACTAAAGTCAGACAAAAAATAATTCCGGAATCATAATTTTACAAAATAAAGATTATTTTTGCGATTTTTTAAAAGTATATTTTGAAGCCTTTACGCGGACGGAATGATTGAACCGCTCTTTTCTCCTTATTTATTTAGGAGATAATGTTGGGCATGTGTCACATGACCTCACTTTTTCTCTCCGTCAAGGAATGACGCATTATTCGAGATAGCCCGTGCAACGCCGGGTAACGTAGCTAGTAAATATCTTAAAATGTGTTGGAGACAAATTCATTAACCTTATTTAAATTTTATACGTTTTACCATTATACTTTTCAACATTTCATGATAAAATACAAAAGTAAAATTTCTGAATCATCAAAAAAATGTGTGAACCTTGCTGTATTGAAATGAACTCTTATTTTTTGGTGTATTATATGCATGCTATTTATTTAATGCTGCGTCTGAATTTTAAATTAAAATGAATTGTAGCGTGTTTACATTCCTTGTGGTGAATGTGAATTATATTAACTCTTCGTGCAGAAGATTCTGCAATACGCCATCAATGAATCACTTCAGAGTCAAATGAATGGATTCGGAAAGAAATATAAAAATAATAAATTGCATTTTTTGAGCAGCGTTTTGTGCAGCTGTCTCTTCCTTAGGATAATCTGAATTATTTTGACGGTTCAGATAAAATATAAGTAATGTATAGAATTGTGAATTAAGTTTTATGAAAATTGAGCTATTAATTTAATATGTCATACAAATTTTATTTCTAGATTTTTAAAAAATAATTCGGTACATTTTCTCTCTGTGGCATAAGGATGAGGTGGGGGAGGGGTAGAGATCGTCACCCTTGAAAGTTCATGGTGACAATGAAAAGTGCGTTTACGTCACTTTCCTAAGACAAATATGATGAAGGGGCAAATAAATAATACCACGCCTCGCGTGCCATTTTCCTTTACAGTATCTGATGATTACTAGAAGCAAAAAATCATATTACATCCGGGGCGCCACTTACTGTTGCGACGCCGAATTATGACATGTCCGATGACTAAGGGAAGATTTGAGCTGGTGCTCCACTCCAAAAGTTCATGATGACAATGAAAAGTGCGTTTACGTCACTTTTATAAGCCAAATATGATGATGGGACAAAGAAATAATACCACGCAGCGCGTGCCATTTTCTTTATAGTGTCTGATGATTATTAGAAGCAAAAAATCATACAACATCCGGGGCGCCACTTAGTGTTGCGACTCCGAATTATGACATGTCCGATGACTAAGTGAAGATTTGAGCTGGCACTCCACTCTCTGACTTCCTTGCATGTCGTCATCCTTGAAAGTTCATGGTGACAATGAAAAGTGCATTTACGTCACTTTCCTAAGCCAAATATGATGAAGGGGCAAATAAATA
>BGPR01000012.1:380846-417882 GCA_013235015.1 Araneus ventricosus | reverse complement strand
TTTACGTCACTTTCCTAAGCCAAATATGATGAAGGGGCAAATAAATAACAACACGCCTCGGGTGCCATTTTCCTTTAGAGTATCTGATGAATACTAGAAACACAACAAATTATATTATATCCTTGGCACCACTTACTGTTGCGGTGCCTAATTATGGCATGTCCGATGACTAAGAGAAGATTTGAGCTGGAGTTCCACTCTCCGACTTCCTTGCCTTACCAACTTGAGGTCGTTGACACCTTTGCGTACGAACTAAGTTAACCTCCTAATTAATTGAAATATACTGTATGGAGAATTCATTGTGATTCCTGACCTTGAAAGGACCGGGATGGCATGATGGTGCGGTCTCGGCCTCTGTAGGGTTGTAGGTTCGGAACCCGATTTCACCGATTAACTAGTGTGACGTTTGGCTACTTTTGGCGATGTTGGGAGAACGATTGGCTCGGTCCTTCCGATGTGGATGGCGGCTTTTTGTAAACACACCTCGGATCGATTTCGATCTCGGAGAAAGAGGTTATATGTTCAGCCTGTTTGATTATTTTTTTTATAAACTCTGTAGTTCATCAGTGTGACGGACTGCACAAGTTTTAAAGTGTTTATCTTGTCTCTTTTGTGTGCGGGTAATTAGATATATTTTTCAAAACCCTGGTGTCATCCTTTCAAAAGAGAGAAAAATCAGGACAGCCATGTCAGCAGGCCTACTGCCCCTCAAATCCGTCGGGATAAAATGCCCACCTTTTAATTTTCAAAATTAAGAAAGTGACTGTTTGGTCTTTCCGAAACTTCTGGAAACATCTACATTTCACATATGTTGCGACTAAAAGTAGCTTATTTAAATTATCTAATTAACATATTTTCATTTTTTCCTTACTTTAGCTCCTGATGTATCTATGTATGTGGTAGTAGGAGGATAATAAGTATATTCATCAGAGCTTTTATCATCATAAAAGTCATACCTGAAATTAAAGAAATATTATTTCGCATATTACTACTCTACATCACCTTAGAACGAGAACTGGTTACAACACTGTTTCAAAGACAAATACGTAGAATTTGTAATGGAGTCAATCACCTCGCATGACAAAGTTATTGCGCGTGTCTTCAAAATGCTGCACTGTAATGTAAGACAAAGTTCTCAAGCACTGTTTATATTGTTTAAATCTTGCTCAAGCTTTATGAGTAGGAAAAATGTGTTACTGTTTAGCTTTCAGTTCGTATAATGCGAAAGAGAAAGGTGAATTTTGTTGCACCAAAACGATTTGAAAATCCAATTTTATTAATCGTAACTTATTAAAAGAGTGGTGTTAAGTTTGAATAAAAAGTTTTAAGTCTATATCATGCGAATACTCTTTAGTTACTTGTACTTTGAATACTTGTACGTATCAAGAATTGTGCAACATATAGTTGTGTATATTTATTAGATTCTAGCCGTCTTTCGAGACCAGCTCATTCCCCATGGATATTGGTTGTAATTATTTTCTCTTATATCTTTAATGCGTAATATTCATATTTCCCTCGACAAAATATTTTAAATTTTATGCGAGATGGAGATTTATCCAGCGTTGCTATAGCTCTATTAGCGCTAGATGTCCTACAATATCGATCCGATATCTTTACGATATTGTGCGGCATTCAGATTATCGTGGCAACATCGTGGGAGTATCGCAAAATATTTTGTGCTAATAGGGTAGTCGTAACCCCTTCAGTTGATTGCGTACATGATTCTCTGTTATGAAATCAAATCACATTTAAAACATAACTATTCGTGTCATCTAGCATATAATTCCAAGTTGTGTTACGGGATGCTGTGACTTTACTTTATTATTTCGCATGGAAAATGCACAATTGATTACAACATTAATTTTTTGTTACGAATTGTACTTGTATTGAATGAGCAAGTTTAATGACGGGTTAGCTCAATTAAAACATGCTGTTAAAAATTGAGGAATATCGAGTAAAATCCTTCAGGATATCGGATATATTTTTTGACACCTTGAAGGCCTTTGTTAATAGACTCCACAAACATATTTGATGAAATGAAATAAGAAAGTAAAAATTCATATCGACATTGACTGAGAATATAGCGAAAAAACTCTTATCCTTAGCTTCCAACATTCAAGAGAAACAAGCAATCAAATGTATGTATAACAATATAAAACAGTTTGAATTCCGTTGAAACAAGATAAAGTATTGTTGCAAGTTATGCATAAAAATATTTAAAAAGTTTTTAACAACAAAAAAAAAATTGTACAATAAATAAATTGGTATCATTGAAAAGACAGTCTTTTCAAATAGCAAAAATCATTTTTATGCACTGATATTTCAGAAAGTCATGTCCAAAAAAAGCCTAAATTTTGCTTAAATATTAATTAAAATTCCAATTAACATTTCAAAAATGTTTCCGAAGTGCACGTTTCCAACCTGCAAAGTATGTTTGTGCAAAATTTGATAGTTGTACGTCCGAAAATTCACCCTGTGGAATGCCGCCAGAAGATACGTATAAACTTATATTTCATTTAAATTTTAAATAATTGAAATTTTAATTGAAATGTCAGAAAAGTTTCTTCGAGGCGCACATTTCTGCCCTGAATAATAGGATTGTACCAAATTTGGCAGTTCTAAATCCAAAACTTTACCTGCAGTGCCTTCTGACAGATACGCATTCACGTTGATTGTAAATAGACAAGAAAATAAAAACTCAATTTGAAAAAGTTTTAAGAAAATTTTAATGAAATTCTTTAATTCAAGAATACTTTTGAAACTATTTTCTTTGCAAATTGTGAATAACTAGAAAGTTAGTAGCTAAAGTTAGTAGTTAGTTAGTAGTTAAAGTTAGTATGGAATTAAACTTAATGATATTAGGCTGGAATTGTTATAAGCTGCCCTATATATCTGGCTTTCAAATTATAAAAGAAAATTATACGTACTGCGTTTCGCACATGCGCAGTAAAACATTATTTCCTCCGCTGTTCAAATTACTTACTTCAAATTTTAAAACAATGCTTCACTAATATATTGTCGCGTATCATTTAAGTTTCGTAAAATTTGGTTAAAACTTTGTACGTTATAAGTGAAAAACATGCGGAAAAATTTGGGATATTTAAAAAAAACCCCATTATATTTTCACGAATATGCATATGCGAATGCTATTTTTACCGAAATGTGCGTGAGTATTGCATAAAGCAACCAACACCATTGGCAAAATTTGCAAATCATTATAAGCTTTCTGTGAAAAGGGGTGACATCAAATCCTTTTCTTCTTCAACACTTACTCTATTCCGTAAATGCCCTCGTTCAATTTAAAATATGAGTTCCCATGAATGTACATCCGACGACCCACCACAACTGATTGTGAACTGTTGTACCCATAGTAACTCCAAATTTTTTGCATTTTAAAAATTGTGCAATACTTTCGTTCAGTAAAGCATACTTTAATAATTTAAAATTATAGATTAAAATGGTAAAACATAATATACGAAATCAGGTCTCTTACTTTTCAAAATCAGATTTATAAATACAATCCTTGACATTTTTCATCATTTCCTTCTCACGAAGCTAAAACATAAATATAGCTTTTATTAAAATATGTTAATGATTTGAAAGCAAATCATGTTTAGAATGAAAAAGTAATTTGAGTTAAACTTCAATTTTACATGTCAGATCTCGTGGAACTATATTATATTTATCATTTTATTATTGAGGTCAACAGAATGTCTTTGATTTTCACGAAACCATCAAAAGTAAAATGCCTTTTTGCAGAACAAAATGAAGGGCGCAATCAAAAATATTGAAGCACAAATAAATGAAGTTCGACAAAAATCAAAATATTCTCATAACTTATGATTTATTTAAACTTAATAATATAATAGTTTCTTAGCAACCATTAACAAGTTCAAATAATCCTGAAAGCATCAAAACTTGAAGGATTTTCCAAATTCTCAATACCAGGAATATTTTTTACAATAAAAGTAGCTCATTTAGTAATATCTTGTAGAATAGTTCATGTATTAAAATTTTGTAGAATAGTTTTTTACATGCTTTTCCGTTTCATATAGAAAAAAACAGTTTGAAGTTAAGTTTAGGGTACGGAGCCGTTTCTCTACACTTTGCATCGTCAACTTTTTGACGCCAAGAGGAAAACAGTTTAGCCAGAGCCGGCTGTGGTTTAGCGTTTTGTTTACATTTGTTGTGGGTGCGCAGTGACGTTCAAATTAGTGTCTGGCGCGTGCATCATTAAATTGGAGTTCTGCGTTTCGAAGCTTCGTCTTGATTGGTCAGCTATGCGCTAATTTAAATTTTATTGGACAATTTAATAGAATTTACATATTATTTCGTTTGGAATTTAACGGTTTTAATTTTGACAATTTACAGAATTTTTTAAAAGAAGGTAGATTCCTAACATTCAATGAAGAAGCGTAGCTACTAATTTCCGGCTTTGATCAAAGCGAAGCCGCTGATGTTTTTTTTAAGTTAAAAAAAATTTGCCCGGTTCGCGTACCCAAAAGAACAATAAAATTTTCACTGCTCACCCAAAACAAATGTCCTCACATCGCCAAACCATCCTGGCCTTTGCGACAAAAAGTTGGCGATGCAAAGCGGAGAGGAATGGCTCCGTATCCTAAACTTAACTTTTACTGAAAAACGCATGTAAGAATATTTTTCTGCACTGCAAACACTGAGAGTCCTGCCTGTACAAGGATTATTTTGAGGCAGCTGTTTTATATTTGAATGTTTTTAAACGGCGCATTAGAGATTCATGAGCACAATTTGTTTCACTAACGAATTATTTACAAATTTATTGTTTAAATTTAAAATTAGAAATTTCATAAGGATTTACTTAAAAGTTAAGCAGAAAACGCTCTATTTAAGATAATAAGAGAGCGCCTTCAAAATGGCATATTTTATTCATTTCAGAATCTTAATATTTTTAGAGAAGTAGTTTTGAGCTGCTTTTATAGTTTTTGCATTTCAAATCGTATTTAACTCATCTATACAACTCAGAGCCCAATATTTTATCGTGTAACATATTAATGGTTTCTTCAATGTTCTTTTCCTAAACCAAATACCTGATAAGTCTCATGGATCATGCAATTTTCATGGTGTAATTCAGATGTCACTAACATCGCTTAGAACGTCATGTACTGTTTGTTGGCAGTGTATTTTCCAACTGATATTTTCAGAGTTTTGCACCATATCTCTTCTCTTCAAATTGTTTCATATATATATAGAAAATCCAAATAAAACATATAAGGCAAGTAATTCACACAACTATTGATTTATCATGTTTAGAAACACTATACCAACACGGAATGCATTTTTAACTTCTCATACGTTGTTGGCTATATTATGAAGATGATCTACAATATTCTTACAATTTCTTGACGATACTGTACAGCATTCAAAACATCGAACAACGACATGGAGATATCGTACAATATCTAATATTACTAGGGTATTTTAATGAAGAATATAAAAAAATATGTAGTTACTGAAAACTTCATGTTGAACCAATGACTTAGCAATGTTCTGAAAAAAATTCCAAAGTTGTTTGATATATTTACCTTTGAGATTTGATCATCATCTTCAGAATCCATAGTAGGATTTTCTCCATACGGAAGTTCAGTGACATCATCATCAAATGTAATGCAGCATATCTGCCATTTGGAAAGGAAATCAGTTTTAATTCCTCTACCCTTAAAGGGAATGATTTATTAACTAGTATTTATAAACATAAAATAATCAAACCATAATAATTAATAAAGATAAAATAATTAAACTATACAGTGGAGCTTCAAAATCCGAATCCCAGGAATCCAAAATTTCGGAAAATCAGAATATCTTTTTCTAAATTTTTCTGAAATTTTTTTATTAAAAACTGAAAGAAGAATAACAGTTAGGAGTCAGAAACAAAGCTAATGTTTATTCCTAACTTAAAAGAAACATTTGAATTAGTAGTTAGGAATGAATATACGACTTTAATTAGTAGAAATAAAATCGCTTGTCTCCTTTTGACGTAAGGAGCTAAACCTGCTCTACGATGTGAATCGCAACTAGCTCTTTCCATTCTGTTTCACAAAACACCAAAATCCATACTCTGCTGCATTTGGTATATCAAGAGTATTTTGCAGAATTTCTGGATAATCCGAATTTCTAGGAATCCGAGCAGAGGCCAGCCCCAATTAGTTCGGATTCCCGAGGTTCTACTGTATTAAAAACGTATCGAAAAATTTATTCTTAATACACGATAAAAGAAAGTTACAGATGCCACTCCAAAAATTTCTGCGAAAGCGAAGCACTGGCGAAAATTTAGAAATAAATAATATGTAAATGTAAACGAATTGTAAAGAAGAAAAGGAAAAAAAAAGTTATAATATTCAACCAATTTACACAAAAATTGAGATTAATACTCTTGATAGGATTATATAAATATATATATAATTAATTTACCAATTATATATTAATTAATACAATTAATAATTTAAATATTTTATATAATTAATCATATATAATTATTAGATGGCAGCATGGGACTATTCAAGGCATTGGACAGAGGGACCTAAGAGCTTTGAATGGAAACTTTTTATAAATAAAACACAAAAGTCCATAAAATGACCGCAGGGTTTCAAGAGGATCTACAAAGTCCAAATATAGGACTTGAAAGATGAAAAATTGATTTTATAATTCTAAAATTTTTGCGAAAGCGAAGCTCTGAAGAAAATTTAGAAATCAAGAAAGTGTAAACGTTAAAAAAAAGATGTCTGAATGCCAAATCGAAAAGGAAGAATTATAAATACATTACATTTTATTCTTTATCCACTTCAAGGCTAATGATTTCACACAAGATCGACGCTATTCTCAAAACTAGGTTTTAAAAAATTTTACGTATAATCACAACAAAAATATTCGCACGTTATAAATGCAAAGATAAAAATCACTTATGAATCAAAACTAGTAGCATCTCTCCTCTTTGTTCTAACTAAGAATTGCGAATTCTAACAATACACAGGTTTTTGGGAACAGTAGTACTTTTTTGACTTAAAACGGCATTTGTTATCAATAATTCAAGCAACAATGTAGAGAAATGAATTAACATTATTGAAGAGATGTATGTGTTGAGCTGTTGTTGTTTATTACGCTATCAGATTTTTCACAATATTGGAGCAATAAAAGTCCAAAATTAGTCCAAAATTTTCAAAACTATTTCCAAAAAATTACGCTAATTACACTTGAAGATAGCTATTTCAAAGTTGATGGGACAAGAATGAAAACTCATCTCATCTAAAAAATCGAATTAATGAAATCTGGGTCTAAAAATAAAAGAAGCAAAAGGAAACCACAATTTTTAATTAAAAATATTTGCAAAGAGGAATTTGTAATATTTAAGTTTAAAAAACAATATAAACTTAGAAAATAAAGTACGAGTAATTTTTAATTTTTAGCAGTTTAAAAAAACAATATATAATTAGAAAATGAAGTGCGAGAAATTTTTGACAAATAACATATATACTAGCTGCATAACCCGGCGTTGCACGGGCAATCTTGAATAATGGGATATTCCCGGGCGGAGAGAAGTGAGATCACGTGAGGCCTTCGGATCCATATTTTTTCATATGCCCGGCTCCGTTTTTTTTCAACAAATATTGTCACTTACTTTCTCCAAGAAATGTAAATATTCTTTCAAATCTAGTCTTTTTATTACTAATTTTGATATGCCCGCCTCCGATTTATTTAATTTACATATATTGTCGCTAACGTAAACGTTACGTTCCCCCCAAAACGTATTCTCTTTTCTGTGTTCTTCTGTTTCTTCGGCTCTTCTCTGCTTCCCCGAATAATAGCTGAGGTCACGTGACACATGCCTAATGTGTGTTATAATATTGTTGAAGTGTGTTGTATTAGTGTTTTCACCTCCTGCTTCAGCTGTGTGTAGATGAGACGTCCGGTGATAAATTTGGCCATGAATTCTGAAGCAATACGCTCCTCTCCCTGTAGACGGTACAATCTGTGCACCCATTGAAGCACTGGTACGACCTTATGTTATTTTTGAAATGCACTGATGATTCATCGGAGCCATCCATCAATCCTTTCATTTCCACTGGATAAACTGAAGCCTGCTCAATTATATTTCCATTATGACAACAATGAGTGTAAATTCCTCTGGTATTCTTTTCATCCCGGAAATACAACCCTCCGCATTTCAGACAGAGATTGTCCATTTCTCCACAGTTGTGTTCTTCAACAATAGGGTAAAGAACAGTTCTAGCTGCATAAAAAGTTTGCATCTGATGGTGATTTTGTCCTTCAATAAAATTTAGACGGCGTTCTCTTGCATGTTGTAGCATGGCTGACAATCGGCTATTTCTTTGTTCGTCTGTTCCTTCGGCTCTTCTCTGCTGGCTACGTTGTTCCATTACTGCCAATCGGCTATTTCTTTGTTCGTCTGTTTCTTCGGCTCCTCTTCTCTGGCCACGTTGTGCCATTACTGCCAATCGGATATTTCTTTGTTCTTCTGTTTCTTCGGCTCTTCTCTGCTGGCTACGTTGTCCCATTACTGCCAATCGGCTATTTCTTTGTTCTTCTGCTCTTCTCTCCTTCCCACGTTGTGCCATGTCTGACAATCGGCTATTACTTGGTTCTTCTGTTTCTTCCGCTCTTCTGTCCTCGCCACGTTGTGCCATAGTTGACAATCGGCGGCTTCTTTCTTCTTCAGTTTCAACAACTCTCCTTTCACGTTTTCTAATTGCCTCCCGTCTACTGGCAGCATCCCCTGTAATTCCTCTTTTTCTTTTAGGCATCGGAAAAAGCAAGAATTGAACAAAGCAAAAGTAGTAACTTCCAAATATCAGCTTAAAATAGAAGCTTCCACAAATATTTAAACTTTATCAAATCAATGAATAATGATTAAAATCACTAACATAACTAATCTATATCTTTCGGCACATAACTTTACAGAAATAATACACGCTTTTAATTTCTTTAAAATGATTTTGTTGGACGTTATATCACGGGATAAAAAAAAGAATTTATACGCTTTCAACAATACATTTTTTTCATTTCTGTCAGCGTCACTTTTTTTATTGTTGTTGTAACAATGTTCTTTAAAGTAAACGACTTCAACAATAAAATAAATTTTGAATTGCGCTGTAACAATGAAAAGTATTGTTATAAAGTATCCAAAACAATGAAAAGTATTGTTGTCAATTAGTTTTTAATTAATATCTTTTTCACTAATTGTAATTTCGGAATTTAAATGACTGAAATGGCTTCCCTGGATTATTCCCCATCTTTTGGTACTTTCCGCGCGCTTCTCCGTTCGGCGGTTCGTGAGAAGATAGAAGGACATACATACATACATACATACATACGTTTGTTTACCTTCGAATTTTAATAGAGTAGACTAGCAGCATGACCCGGCGTTGCACGGGCAATCTTGAATAATGGGATATTCCCGAGCGGAGAGAAGTGAGATCACGTGAGGCCTTCGGATCCATATTTTTTCATATGCCCGGCTCCGTTTTTTTCAACATATATTGTCACTTACTTTCTCCAAGAAATGTAAATATTCTTTCAAATCTAGTTTTTTTATTACTAATTTTCATATGCCCGCCTCCGATTTATTTTTTTTACATATATTGTCGCTAACGTAAACGTTACGTTCCCCCCAAAACGTATTCTCTTTTCTTTGTTCTTCTGTTTCTACGGCTCTTCTCTGCTGGCTACGTTGTCCCATTACTGCCAATCGTCTATTTCTTTGTTCTTCTGTTTCTTCCGCTCTTCTGTCCTGGCCACGTTGTGCCATAGTTGACAATCGGCGGCTTCTTTCTTCTTCAGTTTCAATCACTCTCCTTTCACGTTTTCTAATTGCCTCCCGTCTACTGGCAACATCCCCTGTAATTCCTCTTTTTCTTTTAGGCATCGGAAAAAGCGAGAATTGAACAAAGCAAAAATAGTAACTTCCAAATATCAGCTTAAAATAGAAGCTTCTACAAATATTTAAACTTGATCAAATCAATGAATAATGATTAAAATCACTAACATAACTAATCTACATCTTTCGGAACATAACTTTACAGAAAGTAAACACCCCTTTTAATTTCGTTAAAATGATTGGTTGGACGTTATATCACGGGATAAAAAAAGAATTTATACACTTTCAACAATACATTTTTTTTATTTCTGTCAGCGTCATTTTTTTATTGTTGTTGTAACAATGTTCTTTAAAGTAAACGACTTCAACAATAAAATAAATTTTGAATTGCGCTGTAACAATGAAAAGTATTGTTATAAAGTATTCGAAACAATGAAAAGCATTGTTGTCAATTAGTTTTTAATTAATATCTTTTTCACTAATTAAAATTTCGGAATATAAATGGCCGAAACGGCTTCCCTGGATTATTCCCCATCTTTTGGTACTTTCCGCGCGCTTCTCCGTTCGGCGGTTCGTGAGAAGATAGGCGGACATACATACATACATACATACATACATACATACATACGTTTGTTTACCTTCGAATTTTAATAGAGTAGATATATATATAACAATAATTATAATTAAAATTTTAAATAATTGTAAAGGAAATATTTTCAATAAATAAATACTCTTAATAAACAAAAGTATGCATCATTATAAATACAAATAATAAAACTTTTAAAAACGTTTAGTTCACATTTAACATGTTCAGAGTTTTATTTTTTTAAAATGCTTTTTTGATTGAATACATGCATTGTATGACAGTTAAGCCTTGAGTTAGTTCAGGGCCTTACAATTATTTACTTACAATTCCTGAAGACACAAGTTATGGGCATATTTAATGAAACATTACCAATTCAATAATAAAAACAATTTTTTTTTTAGTTTTGACTACGAATTAATTCAAATTATAAGAGGCATTTGAACATTATGGCTATAGGAAATTCAAGGGACCAGATAAAAATTTGAATTATCCATGATTTCGAATTGTAAACATTCGACATACTCACATTGTATAATAAATATTAGTTTCAAAGGAACGGAGAATAATTGACATTATTTGAATCATAAACAGTATTTTAACTTATGTCAATAGGAAATTCAAGGGAACTCAGAACAATTCAAATTATAGACGTATTAGAATTAAAAATAAGCGGAATAGCCAAGTTCTAATGTATCATAAGGATTATCATTAATGGAAAAGAATGGACATTGCAATGTTTCATTAGCTTAACGTCTGACTTCGAAGATACACAATGTTTAATTTGAGTCAATGCTCAGATGATGAGGACATTCCTTTGTTCGAACTTTCACACCACACCAATATAGAACATTTGACCAACGATGGCAGATACACAGTGAAACCTTGTTTCCGTCGATAATCCGACCGAAAACAATCGGTGAAATCTCAAACCGACAAAAAAAGAAGCGATTATTTTTATATGAGTCAACGCAAATCCAATTAATTCTTTCTAGACTCTCCAACCAAACACATTTTACCTCTACTACTAATAAAGGAGAACGTGTGTGTTTTGCACTCTACAGGACAGGTAGCTAGAACTAGAGCAACGAAATTTGGTGAAAACATACTGTGTTGGCATACAGTGAAGCGTAAGTGCAGTAAAAGCATACAGTGTTGCACTCTACAGGACAGATCGCTAGACCTAGAGCAACGAAATTTGGTGAACACATACTTTGGAGAGTGGGAGCCGTTGTCTTGAAATTTTAACTAATTTAAAATTAAGCTAAATTTTGGCGCTTTTCCTTAATACCTCCCGAAAATAATACAGCTCAAAAATATTTTTACACCATCCAAAACATTAAAAAATTCTCTTTCCAATGATATCAATTAAGTTGTCACTTGATTTTTTTCTCTAATTTTAATAAATTAAAAAAAATATTTTTGGGCATAATTTACAACAACAGTTTTCATTGTTGCAATACATTTCAAACCGTTTTGAATGTTTAAACTAATATTTTATTGCGTGTTTCTCTTTCATTTTTGAATGCTAAAAAATATCTAACTGCATTTTACTTTTTTCTTTTATTCGATCAATTTTTCTGTGAAATCTGTAAAGGAAGTACTCAAAATATTAAGTATATAATGACATAATCTAGTAAAGTGAAAGATTATCGTTGTTAATTCTTCGTATCGTATTTTATCTTTATTATAATATCGTATTTTAATTCTTTTCGACAGAGTGTTTTAATCCAATTAGCATGCTGCTGGACGTAAAATGTGCCGCGCCAATTTAATGTTGAAGTGAAATGCGTATTTTATTCTAATGTAGACAAGGAACAAAACGAAACAAAGCTACGTATAGAACGCTTGCTAAATGTGTATAGCAATTTGACATTTAAAACTTCATGAAGCTAACTTTTGTTAAGGGAACCATGAATATAAAATTATGCATTAGAGATTCAGTTCAAATTTTATTTCCGCCGATCAAGCTGGTCGACGAAGGTGGCTAGAAGAGAATAATTAGAATGTTTAATATGTACAATAAGATAAAAAAAATGGATATTAAAGACTAGTGTAAAGAATAAATGAAACATGACAATTACATTTTTATACCTTTCTGAAGCCTCTTCTGGACGCATGGAATTCGTCGAGAAGGGCAGAGAGAGGTAAAATATTATTGTTTGGAAGGCGAATCCTCGCTTATAAAGACCTTAGGTATGAAGGCATTATGTGGGGTCACTTCCTTGCTTGGCTTTTGGCACAAGGACCAACTTCAGAATCAGTGGAACAATGCCGTCTTTTCTTTCCGCAAAATTAGCAGCGTGGTCACGTAGGCACGGTTAAGAGATCGGAGGCAAACCGACGAAAACTGAAACAAAGTTTTCACGGAAAGAATCGACGAAAACCGAAATCGCCGATAACCGAAATCAACGAAAACCGAGATATTACTTACTGTATGTGCACTGGCCCAAATACATGGTGGATCTTCGGTGGAATCGGGTGTAGAGCCCAGAACCTTCTGATTCCACGGTTGAGCATTGCACGACTTACCATTAATGAAATATTTGGTGACTACCTTTAAAGCAATGGTTGTTAATTTTAATTCCTTTTTTCGGCACATTTTTTCCAGCTAACAAGATGTTGGGCGTTAAACCGACCGATTTTAATAATGAAATTAAATGCATATTTTTCATAAGGAATAAGAAAGTGAAGTTGGCATCGAAAACGTGCAATTAAATGTTACATAACACCGACAATTTCTTGATTCCATGAGGGTCGTTCATATAGACAGGTAGGTTCATAAGAGAACAGGTATGTTCTTTTAGTAGTCTTGAGACTACTAAAAAACACGGGTTAAATGTCTACAACAAGTTGAAGTAAGAATTACTTTCTTAAGGTTATCATGCATATCAAACTATGAATTAAATATTTAATTTGAATTATAATTCTGGAAAAAACGCTGGAACGCCGAAGGCGCTTGTATATAATATACTGCGCTGTAAGAATTGAACGCTGTAAGAATTGAACGCTGTAAGAATTGCCTCTAAAGTATTATTTATATCCTGCGACAACACCAATGAATATGCCAAACTCACTTCTTTTTTAAGTTGATCAGACGAAGAATAAATATCTAGTATTTGAAAACTTCTTATTCATAACATTAGCTCATACCTCGAATCTCGTGTGCCGAAACCTACCAATTATTACAGTGACAGCATGAAAAGAGAATGGTTTCTTTTTAGGTGGATTGCATATAGGAATAGTTTATACTTTGCAGTGGTTCTCAAGACACGACTTTCCTGCGAGGGATATTTTTATTGTAGGGAGGAAGAAAATCTAACACCTAGTTAGTAGATGGGCCAATGAATGGTGCCCGGGCATAGAATTTATTTTTTCCTTCTATTCCATCTCAATCATTCATTTCTGGCTTTAAAAATGCAATTTAAAACAAATTTTGTCTTCCTGGTGTCCCCAAAAGTTGTCGCACAGAGGCAACTATACCCCTCTTGCTACTCCACTGAGAAGAACTATCCACCTAAAAGGGGGTTCAAATGCTAGGGGGAGGTAGAACATTTCGCTTCTCCACAACTCCCTTAAGCTTCAAGATTGAAAGATTTTTCTATTACGAGAATTATCGACTCATCATAACGAAAAACGTTCATGTGGAATATTTTTAGTCGCTGTAATTGCTTAGAAGTTATGCGCTGAAAAGATGATCCTTAACACAAAATTTTTACAACTATTTAAACTATAAATATGACAAAAATTTGTAAATAACTAACATTTAGAGTTTTTCCCTGGGCATATTTGCTTGCATGAAAATATCATTGAGCAAAAACAATTCCTTGGAAAGTAATCATCGGGTTGCATTACTGTTTATGGCACTGTTGCATTCTGTTCGAGTTCAGGTTCCTCCAGATATTGATTTGGGAGAGTAGCGATGTCTCCTTTATGGACCCGTGGGTTATCTTTTGCGTGACAAAGCAGCATCTCTCGCATTTGAAAGGTCTATGTCGTTCGCCCCAGATTCTTGGTTCATCCTTTGAAGGAACAAATGCCACATTCTTCGGCACAGCCATGCAAACGTCTGGTGGTGCGGAATACGTACCATCGGGCTCTGCTCCTAATTCTGGTACACGGCGATTCGCCCATTAGAATCAGTAACTCTATACAGGGTGTTTCAAAAGTATACAGATTTGTCTTCCATTCAATTCTGTGTTATGCATTTTATATGGTGTATCCTTTTCTTTCACTTAATTAACTGACAAAGAGCCTCCTATGGCGAATCCGCTTCACGTTTTCGATTTCCTATTCTATTGCGAAAATGACTACTTTCACTATGCCTGACCTACCCTTTCATTTTTGCCAAATATTTTTGAAAGACCCTATAGACTATGTACACATATGCTATCTTCGCAAATATAAAGCGCTCCCTTCCCCAATTTCTGCGAGTAGTTTTTGAATGACGTTTTTTTTTTGCCTGGACGTTTTAAAGATCTGTTCGCAGCGCTCTCTTACTGATTATGACTGCGTTTCCGAACGTGTAGTGCTATCTGATCCAGACTCGTGTCTGAGTCATCTATCTCTAACTTATCTGAATCTATTGATGTTAAAAGAGGACTTCTGACGTCTAGAAGAGAACTGCTATATTGATGTTAAAAGAGGACTTCTGACATCTAGAAAAGAACTGCTATATTGATGTTAAAAGGGCTCTTCCGCAAAGACACCTTCTTCTAACATCATATAGAAACGTGCATGCTGTTCCAAAACGTGGCTGTAAATGGTAGAAGCGCCGTTTGTACACCAAAGATACATTCACCTATATCAAATTAAAAACAAAAATAAAAATGAAATTTCCCCCGAGAGTGTAAAATTCCCTTTTAACATTAATCGATTTATCTACCCTAGAAGTTTAAACACTGAGTAGCGAATAACTCATTTGTATGTTGGACATATTCTTATAAATATTTTGGACTTCATTTGAAATCTTCTGTTTATCTACTTTTATCACAATATGCAAGATACGACTTAGAAACAATAAATTCATGTTTCATCTCATCCCCTTCTTGTCTCGAAATTGATATAAATAAACATGGTAATAAAAGGATGTATCAAATCACTCAGAAACATGAGTTTCCTTAATGCAATACTATTTTTATAAATTAATTTATAATCAGGAAGCATCCGGACAATTATTTTCTAACAAATCTAAATTTACACAAGGAGTTTTATGTCTTGATTACAATTAACATTACAAACATTTATGAAAAAAATTAGTAAAAGTTACTAACTGTATCTAGTCATCCAGTTTTAATGTAATTACAAAAACGTTTCAAATTGGTTGAGTTTGGATTTGGGATTAAATTCTGGTTATTTGCAATACACCAAATAGTTTTAAATTTTTCGAGTGAGAAAACGTATAACTATAGAAATATTTTAGAAGTTCAAGTTTCGAACGGCATTTATCCTGTAATCCAGCCATTCCCAACCTTTTTGGTTGTGCGGACCATCTGCTGTGTCAAAAATATTTTGCGGCCCATTAACTAAATATACAAGTAAGAAACTATGAACATATATATATATATATATATATATATATATATATATTATATGCCCTTATTTGTCAGTAATTAGTAAAACTTACTGTAAAAAAAATAAAAATATACTGTTTTATAAAGAAAAAAAAACGAGTGGAGACTCTTGAAGCTCCCCTGACTTCGACTCTTGACTAGTTTTTCGCAGCGCACTAATACGCTATCCGAGCCCACAAGTGGGCCGCGGCCACAGGTTGGGAAAGAATGCTTTAATCTATTCTCTTAGTTAGTTTCGGATAAGAAATAAAATCTCACTACTTACAATGATGCGTAGTGGATTCTCTTGAATATCTTCGGTGCCATAATGAAGGCTAAATTTGCCTTTTGTTAATATCAGACAAAGCTAGTCACAAAATAAAACGCTTGCGAAAATCACAAAACAAATGCAGTGAAAGTAGTTTACAATGCAAAAACTTTTAACCAAATGCGAAGAATCATTGTTATTCCTGACTGACATACATTTCTTATATATTGTTGCAATTAACAGTTATTGGTGTATTGTTTCAATTGTTAGATGTTCGTTTCATCTTCATTGACGATTCCTTAATGCGTTGTTGCAAGAAATTTTACCAAACAATAAATGGTTGTGGTAAATAGTAACTGGTATAGTTTTAATTTGTAGTGTTTCTGTTTCAACATCCATTACTAAATACATTGTTGAAACAAATTTCGCCTCTCTGTACAGGAATAATTTCGAAAATTTAGTAAAAATATAAATCTGAATTAAATGATTGATGAATTAATTTTTTATAGCGTAAGGGATAAAATTGACCAAGCTTCGCCAAGTAATTATCAATAAAAATTGTAAACTAATTTACTGAAATTGCAGAGTTTGGTGGTACAAGAAATCGTTACAAATTTTGGACGTCGAAGAATTACATTAATGGGAAATCAAAAATTAATAATTTTTTATAAATTTTAATAATAAAAGTTATTCTGTTACTATAAATTAATTTATGAATGGCATAGTTCAAAAATGCTTCCTAACATTTTTTATTATAATCAAAAAATATTTCTTTTATTCAATCAAATGTGATAATCAAAAAATAGTATTGAAATAACCAAGAAAGCTTTTTAAATTATTTTCCTTTACTTACTTTGAAGAAATCGACATATATTCTCGTCTTCTGCGTTTCTGACATCGCATTCTTGAACGTGTTTAAGAAACATTGCTTTCATTGAGACGCATTCGATAGCTGGCATGCTGACATTCGACATGCTGACTTTATTTATTACTTTTAATTCGTAACAAATATACAGAGTGTACAGAAAGATCATGTAGAAACACCAGATAAAATGTACGACGCTGATATAGTGAGAATATAAATCTCTTCTAATAATTTGTGTGGGTTAAAAAATAAATATTGTAACAAATATCTTTCCTTCTAAACACACTAATTTTAATAATCCATTTTGTCGATGCTGTTAATAATGGCGACAAATCAAACTGCAATTTAGAAAGTGATCAAAGGAAAACAAGCATGCAGAAAGTTGTTGTTGTTGTTTCTTATTCCAGTTGTTCTTGTCCTCAGCTAGACCAAGTCCAAGAGTCCGCCCGCCCACAGAAAAATCTATAGGCGAACGATTCATGGTAAAGGAGAAGAGTGCAGCTTCTGTTAGTACTAGAACTTGGACGCCAGAGAGAAGAAGTCTGACTTTGTCCATTGCCTTTATGCTTTAGCTGGGTATAATGGAATGGCCTTCACGCCTTGGGTGGCTCTGCCAGGAGAAGAAATTCCAGACGTATATCGCCCATTCCACCACGGCCACCACCCTCGCCACGATGAGGTAGCATAATAGGACTTGGGGGGACGCAGAAAGTAAAATGTCTTTATGAAATATATATTTTTTACTCCTAAAATCATTCCATCGATTGAGATAATCCATAGTCATGTGAGATAAGGGAAAGCCGGGTAAGACGACGAAGAGTGTAAGATGACGAATTGGATTTTTTTCGAAAATTACGGGTTTACTTATTTTCTCGATGGCAGGCTCTAGCCTGCCATGGGTGTCTGGTCTCTAGATACCTCTAGCGACCAGACACCCATGTCATGCCAAAGGATACCATCCCGTCATTTGTGTGATTCATAATACCTGGAAATGTATTTAAAGTTGTTACGATGTAAAATTTGGATAGGCTTCGTAAGGGATACTGTTCACGGTGTAAGTATTTTTGATTTATAAATGTCATGTTCGCCAAGTGCTAATCAGAAGCTGTTCAGTGATGTTTTATTTTAATTTTTATAATGAACTGATGGCCTTCAATGTTTTTCAGAAATAAAAATGGCAATGACGGGTAAGATGACGAATTGGGTGAAGGATAAGATGATGAACCCCTCCACGTTGATTCAGGAGCTCGTAGTGCTACCTGAATGCCACCTGCCCTTCCTGCAACTCATTGGCACTCCAGGGAAAAATGAGCATCTAATTGAAAAGGACATAAAGGAAAAAAAGACAAACGAAAACTCTGACAGCTGAACAAGGCTGAAGTTAATAAGACTAAACGCAACAAACCTTCTAAAAATTCTACAAAAAAGAAAAAAAGTAGGTAAGTAACACATCAACTTCTAATGTTCTGAGTCTGAAGACTCAATTCATTCATTTGTTGACGCTAATGACAATACGGGCCCAGAAATCCTCGATAATAAAGAATTCATTATTTGCAGTGAGTAAGGAAACACGAAATTGGGATTCCAGTGTTTTACGTGCAAGCTCTGGCCCCATTTTACCTGTACTGCCTCAGATGAAATTTTCTGTACTGGCTAAGACAATAATTTTCGAATCCAGTGTCCATCATGCCGGAAGAAAAAGGACTTGTAATTGAAAGCAGGTAATATGCGCAGTTACATCCGTTATGTTAACATGACGTCACCAGAATTATATTTATCGTCAATATCAGTGCCATTTATCAAAGAAAAAAATATTTCAGAAATAAGTCTCAGAAGTATAATTATAATAACTAACGTCATCAAAAATATGATTTAATTCAATATGAATATTTCTTTTCTATAATTTACTTCTTTATTTCGCTTCATCTTCCAGTAGAAAAGAAATACAGTTTCTTTTTTCTGCCGAAATGCATCAAGCAACCCTTATAATCCTAAGAGAAATTAACCGTCTCTCCTAAAATATGTTTCTTTATTATTCATGAATCTTCCTGACCATTCAAATATAAAGACTTCCTATACCGGAAAACAAAACAAAAAGTTACATCTCCCATGTTTATCGACTAAATATCCAAAGTTAGCTTAATGGATTCTTTCTTAAAGAAAACAAAAAAGAGAGTGTAAAAAAGAAACAGTTATAAAAAATTTAGAAATGGGAGCTGTTTAAATTGCCCTCAGATGCGGCATCTTCATACTAACTAAATCTGCATATATGAAAAAAGGGAATTTTTCTCAAACCTCCTCATATTCTTTTTTAAAAATTTTTTTCAGCATTCCTTTTTTATTTTTTTCTGCAGACGAAATTCGGAATGAAGAAGAAAGAAGTTTCAGGTGGCCCAAAATCATGAAATATTCATTCTGGCAGACGATCTTTAAAATGAAAATGTTTATTACATTTTCCCTTAAGCTTTAGAATACGGGTAGGATAGGCGATAATGGTCTGAAAAGCTTGAAGATAAAACTCCTTCTGTTTTTGAATAGAAAAATCTGAATTTTTTTCTTCGTTTACTTTTTCTCACTCTGTTGATCTTTCTTGTATTTTTAACCTGAAGTTTAAAATTCGTTAAATATTCCCCGGCCTTTCTGAGGACTGATTTCGAGCAACTTTTTACATTATATAAGCTAAGCGAAAATTTGATGTCGCATCCTTTTTTGCATGTAAAATGCTCGTTGGCACAGAAAAAGATATTTACAAAACCAAGGACACGAGATGAAATTTATGCGGGATCCAAAAAGGGCAGCCTGTTTTAATGCAGAAGAAAACGATACTTTACATGTATATCTCTATGAGAATCATATTGTCAAACATATCTTAAAAATATGATCCTATTAAATAATCTGAAATATGTTAACATATGTGCATTTATTGAAACGTATCCTTAATGTAAGGCATATAATTGCGATCGAGTACGTCATGATTTAATACATGTTGCCAACATTTAGAGAGCAATAGCAAAACGTTTGTTTAATTTATTCTTTGTAGTTTTAATATTTTAGAGTTTAAAATTGAGCTAGTATAGAATTTATGAGTATTAACCTGTTCCTCCGGTATGATAATTCTTTGTTGGAGCCCGGGACATATAGGAATAGCGGGAAATTGGAACCCAGATAGGGCTGCAAAGACAGCTAATATTATAAAATACTGTTTTTTTATCTCAAGGCGATGTCATTCAGATAATAAATTTAAATCTCCGAAAGAAGTGGCAGAACGCGGGGGACGGACAGATCCATGATAAACTATATTTTATTCAACAGTCCATTAAAGGTTTTCGAGAAATAAATTTTAATCGTAAAAAGACTGTAAAATTGACAAGGCCTAGGACTGGACACACATATTTCAATCATAAAAACCTGTTAAAGGCGGAACCACCACCAATATGCACATCATGTAACACGATTGGACATATTTTGTCAGAATGCTCTAATTTTAATAATATTAGAATAAAATATTTTAGCAATGCGCACACTCATTTGAGAAACTTGTTGGGCAATACTCCGGACATAAAGTTAATTCCTTTTCTCACAGAAATTAGTTTTATTAATTTTATTTGATTTCTGTTGTTCTTTTTCAAAAAAATTTCTTCAAGAGAATTGATATCACCTTTTTAAAGAAGAACCAAAGATTAAAAGTTGAATGTTATGTGTCTGGCGCAGAATTGTCAGGTCTCGCTTTTGTGCCAAAAAATCCAATCAATGAGTCAACTTCCGGAACGAATGCTGTGGCCCCGAAGTATTCGAGCTTCACTTTCCTTCCGTAGATAATATATGATGTCATGCACAGGAAACAGCGAATCCTCTTGTTGAAACCAATTAATGTTTTGAAAAATCCATGTAAGAAGTCGTAACCAATAAAAGAGTTCGTTAAAAGGTTAATATGTGGTAATACTTGCGAACTTGCTTTTTTTATAATTTCAAATAAAAAGTTATATAAAAACATATTGAACGAAAAGAAGTCAGGATTTAGAATTTATTCTCTAAAACAGAGTTTTCGATTATCCGAGGTGAGAAAGGTCCCAATCAGCTCGGTTAATAGAGGATCTAAAGTACAGCAGACTCACGCTAATCCGAACTAGATGGGACCGTCCCTGTCCGGATCACCGAAAGTCCGGATTAACCGGATTTTGCCTTAATATGCACGTGCTAATAAAAGAATTCGTTAAAAGGTTAATACGTGGTAGTACTTGCGAACTTGTTTTATTTAATTTCAAATAAAAAGTTGTGAAAAAACATTTTGAACGAAAAGAAGTCATGATTTAAAATTTATTCTCTAAAAGAGAGTCTTCGATTATCCTAGGTGAGTAGGTTAATAGAAGTTCTAAAGCACAGTAGAGCCACGCTAATCCGAACTAGATGGGACCGGGTCTTGTCCGCATTACCGAAAGTCCGGATTAACCGGATTTTGCCTTAATATGCACGTACTAATAAAAGAATTCGTTAAAAGGTTAATACGTGGTAGTATTTGCGAACTTGTTTTATTTAATTTCAAATAAAAAGTTATGAAAAAGCATTTTGAACGAAAAGAAGTCACGATTTAAAATTTATTCTCTAAAAGAGAGTTTTCGATTATCCTAGATGAGTACGGTCCCAATCAGCTCAGTTAATAGAGGTTCCAAAGTACAGTAGAGTCACTCTAATCCGAAATAGATGGGACCGGGTCCTGTCCGGATCACAGAAAGTCCGGATTAAACGGTTTTTGTCTTAATACTGCAAGTTTAGATGGGAAAAACTATAAAAATCGATGCTTTTTTCATAAATACATGCAATTTTTCTTACAGTTTAATTTTAGTTTTAATACTATCGTATACCTAGACTTTAGATTTTAACCTACGAACTGATGTAAGATTAATAAAAATTGATGTATATTTTTTAAAATTCAGTCCGGATTAATTGGATGTCCGGGAAAGCGTGGTCCGTATTAGCGGTACTCTACTGTAGATACAAAGTAAAATGAAATAGTATTATGCAGTATTAAGATGTGTAATTTGAGTTTTGAACGTAGCTACACAATGTAGCGCATTTTTAGCTCAAAAACGGCAAGTTCTGAGAAATTCGCCTATTATTTCTACGCTGCCATGAATAACATAAACATCCGATTTGGATGTAGAAACAGGATCGGTACTTTTGGTTAGAAGAGCCTCGCATTTTCCTTCAAATTGATCTCAAAGTTGACTCCAAACTTTCTCAAACCCCTAAAAATGTTTTTATAGAAATATTCGAATATAGAATTCGAAAGTTTCAAAATAATGCTATAAATACAAGTACGATGCAAAAAATCATGCATTCTCTGTACTGTAATACAATTCTCAAACCGAATACTCAATGTTTTGTTAAAAATATTGTCATTGTATGAATGTGATATTGTCAAATATCACATTGTATTTATCATGGGTAAAGTATTATCGTACGAGTTAGACCTATCATTGCGGCTTGGTTCAAAATGTATAGAATAGTACAATGAGGGTTTCTTACGTGCTCCACATGCGAAATTTTACGCGTAAATGCGGAAGATCAAACAGTTGAAGTAGGAAAGAATGTTTTGAATACGAAAGCAGGAATGCGATTTGTATCGTATAAAAATATCATCTATCTAAGAACGAAGCATACTCATACTTTACTCCATAAAACAACAGTATTTTAAACGTTAAATAATGTTGAAAACATAACTGCAAAAACAATAATCATAAACATATGCAAAAACATTTTTCATTCTGTGCTGCTGCGGCTTTCTGACGACATTTTTGATAGAACATTGTTGTTGCAAACTGTACACTTTAAGCCAATAACAAATACTATGCATTTTGTTCTTTACTTATCTCATAATTAAAGTGACCAAATTTTTTCCAATGAAAAAGAGGACACAAATAAATTGAAGATAAAAAATATTGTAAATTAAAGAAAGATTTTATTCGTTACAATAATAATATAGAAGATACTATTACTAATATAATAGCTCAGATCCGTCTCTCACTAATCTGATAACGCTCTGACGTTACCAAGAATAAAACTCGCGCCTTAGCACTGCGAGACGTTAAACAGCATTATTTTATTGTTAGAGAACCTAAATTTCAGTAATTTTAAGTTTAAAAGAGTAATTGTCGTTCTAATTTCAAATTAAATAGCTCTAAAGTAGTGAAATAAAATAATTTACTATCCATTGATATAAAATTTATCTCGCTATGATCAATAGTTCCCCAGAAATTTTAAATTATATTCATCATATATTTCAAATTAATTTCCGTTTTTTAATAGAAAGTAGTAAATTACATCAGTTTTATATCATGCACGAGATATAGTTTGGACGCCACGATGCATCTGATTATTTATTGCAATTGTGATGATATAATTTGATAATATTTTTTGGCAACGTTCGACAAGTAGAGAAGTGCTTTGTTTTGATTAGAATTTCGAAAAAGAATTTCTTTGAAATTTTAATTTTCAATTACGCTTGACAAGCTGAAAATTTCGTGTTTATTAAATTATAATAAAATTGTTAAACAACGAAAAATACTTCACATGGAATGTCGTTTACCAAGAGGGTTTTCGAATAAAGAAATATATTAATAAAAAAATATTTCCTGTCATAAAACGTATGTTTATTTTATTTGTTTTCAATCAATGTTTAACATTTCTCTCGTATATATATATATCTATTTAAATGCGTCAAATTTGACAGGAAATCTCTCGAATGAAGAGAGAAGCAATTTGAACCCGTCATACCATGACGGGAGATTTTCTACTAATATTATAAATACTTAATAAAAATATTTGTAACATAATTTAATGTACACTTTTCGAGGGAGGACAGAACTTACAAAAGGAGGACTGTCCTCCCTAACGGAGGGCGGTTGGTCACCGTAGTATTATTCACTCTTACAATGAAGGGAGCGGCCACTAGGGATTCATATATCGGCAAACTTTCTACATGACATGCTTAATACCTTGTTAAATATTTAAACCAGAAAACATTTTTTATTCAAATTTTATTCGTTCAGAGTAAATTATTTCTCATTGTATCGAATTGTAAAATAGAATAAAGCGTTTTATCGACCACTGCACGTTCCTTTTAAACACGAACTCTGTTTTAAGTGAAAACGAACTATTTGAAATTATAGATAACACAAAGTTTCCTGGTTGCAAATAAGTTCATAAGAATAAGATTAAAATATTCCAATTAGAACATTGATTAAAATTTAAATATGTGGAAAGCTATTTTTTGCATAAGATACTACGGTGACGGGTATAATCTTCATTATGACTAATTGTGTAGTCATAATGAAGATTTGTTTTAATCTAATAAATAATTTTTAATAAGGCCAAAATTTGCATATTTATGAACAAACAATTGCTAACGTATAACAACAAATATAAGCTTGTAAAAGCAACTTATAATTAACAAATCGCAAATTTAATATTATAGAAATATGAAATTAAATCGAATACGGAAATCATTTGCATTATTTTCAAATGCGTATATACATAGTTTAAATTATTCCAGAAACACTGTTTCTTCGTAAAAATATTTTAAAATGGTATATTACATCTGATAAATTGAACCAAAATAAGCATTTTCTTTTTGAAAAAAATTCAAACAGTTATTTCACACAATTCTTTCTTTTATTTTAATTTTATTATCTTTTCATTTGTTCAATTCATTTATATAAAAAATACATAATCTTATTAATACAAATTATATATAAATAAATTCATTCAATCATTGAATATTATTTTTTGATTGTTTTCGTTAAATCTTTCTTTTACGATCAAAGCATATATTTTCTAAAAACACATATTTCTTAACATAATTTAAAACCATCTGGAGTATCCTCTCCTAAACTTTCTCGTATACCCATTTCTCGAAAACTCTCGTATAGCGTGTCAGTTCCCCGCACCTTCGCTCGGAGAAAAATTTCGAATCTGCTCTATTCCCAGAACGCAATAAGTTTCTCCAGTACACGTAAAAACAACAAAACAAACGGAAATGAAATAATCCGAGCAGGATCAGTATTCGCCAAAAGGGAGAAAAAGAAGCGAAAAGGGAAGAAAAAAGCGCCAAACAGGAGTCATTAATCTTAAGCCTTTCGTCATGAAGCCGCTGAATATATGCACAGAGATTGCTTCCAGTACGCATGCGTGTGGAGAAAACGGATTCGTCTGAAAAGTAAAAAAATGAATATGAAAATTGGGTACAGATCTATAATTAATGATTGCATCCGTGATACCGAGTTTTATTTATCTACGCCAAAGGGCTTATGAGATATAATTTTTATAAGTATGTGAGTTTACAGACCGACAGACAGTCAACCCTTTGACGGATTTGGCCCAAAAGTTTATACGAACATACATTCATGATGATAAAACTGTGTACTAAATTGTATCCTATCCATCTAACTATTCAAGTTTTTGAGTTATAGTGTTCACATGAAAGTGGACAAACAGACTTCAAGTAGACGGGTTTTGTCCAAAATTTGATAGATATCTACAAATGATGTGTCAAGATCACATACAAAATTTCATCCCTGTAGCTCTAATAGTTTTCGAGTTATCGTGTTCACAGACACACAGACAGACATAATTCCCAAATTGTGTTTTTCGGACTGGGCGAGGTTAAAACGCTTAGATTCGTCAGAATCTCGAGTTCGGATTTGTTGACGATTACAATACTTTCTCTTTGTATCCTTCGTATACTAGAAAATAAAGACCGGTGTCATGTTGAATTCCCCGTTTTTCGTAAGAAAAAGTAATCACTTGAAAATTGCCCTCTTTATCTTCAAAAGATATTAAAAATTTCATAAAGTTCTCAATTTCTTTTTCATTTTCGCTACTTTAGAAAGATCTGCCATCCTTATCGCTGAACATCCAGAAGGCCAATTTGAAAGATGCATATAAACATTTTAAGGTGTAAAAAGGCGTTTCGTTTTTCTGGCAGCATATCTTCGCGGTTCTGAAGCACGTACTTGCGACATGAAATATTCATGTTACCCTTCAGTTGACATAATGAAGCATTTTTCCTTGCTGCATTTTAAGGGAGCGTACACATATTTTATTGAGTGCTTGGATAATCGTGATAATTTTTAATAGGATGCGAAAGCGTAGTCAGCTTTTTGTCCATTATTATGATTATGTCACTTTGTGTAAAAATATAAAATGAATTCGTATGTTTGACTTCTTAATACCTTGTAACAAAAGTTATCGCAGGGTAATTTGTTTCTTTATCTCGCATTAACCAGAAGAGATTTTAATTTAGCTGATTTGCAGTTTCATGCGGAAAATCATCACATCTTTGATGCATTTTACGTTCTGTAAGGAGTTAGTTTTTTAGGTATTAAGATGGTTATTTCAAAACGGCAGAGCAGCAGTTGTTAACCCTTTGCACTCGAGAGGTGACTCTCAGCGACCATTCTAGACGGTGTATCATTTCGACATTTTTGAATTTCGATGGTTAAAAAACTACCTACAAAGTTGTATGAAGTTGTAGATTAATTTTTCAGGTGAAATTTTCAGGAGCTTACACAAAAATATTTTTTACTTTCCAAAGCAATAATATGAGCTCTTGTAAATCAGTGAATAATCATGAATCTAGTTACTTTTCCGAGTGCAAAGTATTAATTTAATATTCACTCTGTTATGTAGGAGTATGACAAATAAAACCAGAAATATTTATTAGCCGCACTCCAAAACCTACAAAACAGAAGTTTGTTGTAATATTTAGTTATTTCTAAAGTTTTCTTTCTAAATCTTTTTAGTGTGGCAATACGATATTTGTCTTGTGAGCGTTGCTTAGCAACGCAGGATAAAAGATATTAGTTGTTTTTAAGATTTAAAAGTTTGGATTGTAGAGACACTGAAATGCAACGACTGATGTATAT
The DNA here is from genome assembly GCA_013235015.1 of Araneus ventricosus. Lineage (NCBI taxonomy): Eukaryota > Metazoa > Arthropoda > Arachnida > Araneae > Araneidae > Araneus > Araneus ventricosus. Next base: position 390,823 of record BGPR01000012.1, on the reverse strand, counting down.
AGTTCCAGCAAACGAACGGTTTTTTTTTGGTAAAAATTATGTTAAAATAAAAGTGTTTTTTTTAACAGAAAGTTTATTGATTCATCCTGCAATACAGTACAGTGTCTTTACGTTTATTAAATGTAATATTTTATGTGCTTTTGCCTACCCTTTATGACAATGAAATGATATTTTTTTTCATATGGAAGTTTATTTGATGAACCCTAAAACTGCAGAATGTTTTAAATCGCTATTAAGATCAAAGTGAATTTTTATTTATATGAAACGCTTCAATAATGTAATGTAATCCAACTCTGCAATAGTAAGCCACCGGAAGTTGCCGGATGCAATAGGAAAATGACTCATTTCCAGTCCGCAAAGTACGCAACTGGAGGGTTAAGAATCTATTTAACTTTCTAACTGCGGGTACTTTCTGTGAACAGTAGCGTAGAGAGGGTGAATGGCGCCCAGGGCGTAATAGGATTTTTTCGCCCTCCAAGTCGTCATCAGTGGTTTAGCAAGTATAAATTGTACCCGGTCAGTGGCATTATTTTTTCGCCTCCTCATGATATTTCACTTGAAAAAATGACATAAACGGACTAATGTTATGTCCCAATTGCACCCTCTAAATATGGCGCCCGGGCATCTGTGTACCCCTTGCCCCCCGGTCACTACGTCACTGTCTGCGGGTACTTTTTCAATGTGGTTTATAAAGCACATCTTCAGTTGCAGGGTTAAGATGCTCTGATACAAAACAGACAGTTTGTTGCACCATACATCATTTTCATCGCATCTTTCCTTTTATCATTAATTTCCGACGAGAAAAGAAATTTCTAAATTTGGTCTCAGTTATCAAATTAATCTCTTAATAAGTAAAAATGTACTATCTGTCATGTACTAGAGTCATCTTATCTCTAAACTAGAAATGGGTATTATCTCTAAATTCCGTAAGGATTCCTATTTATAAAACACAATCCTTGAGCTAAGTATCAATAAAAGAAATATTTAAGTTCATTTTTAGATTTTTACGGTGGATTTAACTGTAGTTAATTTTTAACTTTCTTTAAAGGAAATCAGAACACGAAATATTTCAGAAATATGAATAATAATTTCAGCAAAAAATTAATGTAATTATATTATATTTAAAATATTTTCAGCGAATCAAATAAATTTCATTCCTGATTTGAATAATTTCCTAATGTTGAAGAATCCTTTTCTGCATCATGCTTAATTTAAAAATACAAAGATTTTGCTATTTATCAGAAAGTTTGTCTCGCATAGGAAAGATACAAGAAAGTAAATTCTTCTAAAAGTATTTGTCATGTATTGAGGAAAGCTAAAGTCATGCAATTAACAAACGCACACTAACTATAGTCGAAGTACTGTAATACAATAAAAGTAAACAAATGAAAATAACGAATCATAAAATATTAAGAAATTTATTATAATTCATAGATATATTTTCGAACTTTCTTCCTGGTTCGTTTCAGAAATAAATGGGACATGTTTTTTCACTTTTCTCTCATTAATAAAATTTAAATTGATTAAGATTTTTTTGAAAACTTATTAAAAGGGCAAAAAAGAAATTATTGAGCTTTTCTTATAGTCCTTTTAATACACTGGATAAGTTTAAATTTATTGAACAATGTGGCAATTTAAAGATTTCTTAGCTTAAAAGAATTAAAACTTATTTTCGTTGATGTCTTCATACCTTGTGTTTGCAACTTTATTGCACGGATAAAATCAGTATTAGCTGAATTATATGAATAAAATTACAGTTGAATCTTATTATTGCAGCAAAACTTATTTTTATCGCAATAGTACGAAAGAAAACTAAATTTTAATGTGTTGTATAAATGTAATTTTTTTAAATTGCTGTTCGATATTCAAGAAAGAGCTTAATAATTTCTTGAGAAAAATACTCATTTTATCTTGATTTTATCTCTAGTACTGAATGTCCTTTTTCCTGTCAATTTTACCCCATGAATCACTTAATATTAAACTTCTTACAAAATAGATGAAAATATAGAAGAAAACAAAAAAAATATTTTTACACAATTTTTCTTCAATACACAATAGAAAACAAAGTTTATGCTTCTTTTTATTTCATCATTTCACTCACTACCGAAATAAGAATTTTTCTATTATCGCACTTCACTGTATCTCCTCAAAAAGAATTCTGTTGGTAATTAATCATTAGAAAATGTGAAGATAAATCCTGACAGCTGCTGTTTAATTAATTATAATATTATTAATTGTTTCCAAAGAAAGGAAGTTCTAAGAGTTGTTTGGGATTCAGACAACCTCTTTAATCTATTAATAGTTAAAATTTACAAAGAATTTTCTTTTCGCAGTCTTCTTTACAAAGAATTCTAAACACAAACTCAAATCTGGGAAACAAGGAGTGAAATTTTTAACATAAGAATCCTTTTAACTTCATCAAAATTTTTCTGTAATTTTTTTTTGTTTCCTTTAACTAAAGTATCAAACGAAATATTTTAAGTTCACGAATAAGATATTGCCTAGATTAGAAATGAAGTGCATGCTTCAATTGCATAAAATTGTTTATTTGCAAATGAAAATAAATATCTCCATAAGTTGATTAATAAGACTAGAGGTATTTTAATGAACATAAAAATAATTAGAGACTTTGAGAGATGATTAATTAAAGACTAATTTTCGAATTGTGTAACAGAATTATTGATGAGAGTCGTATAATTTTTAATTAGAATTAAAGTGAAATAGAACCTAATTACTCATATAATATTTAAAAAATCCTTTATTAGAATAGGATGTAAAACTAAAACATTTTCTTCTAAAAATATTAAACTTAATAATCGATTATATTGATGATATTTAAAATTTCATTTACTTGATATAATACCCATAATTATTCTTTTCAAGAAACTGATAAAATATATTCAGAGATTAGGAGAAATGATTTACTAGATTAAATACCGTTATAACAAAGAATTATATAAAAAATAAATAACACTGGCTAAAGGAAACTTAAATTCATGTCTTTTTAAAATTAATTTCAAATTTCCAAAAATTGAAAGAAAAAAGGGAAATTAATATAAAAGGACTGAAAGTTATTTATTTACAAAGCGAACTTAAATTGACAGGCAAGCTTCGAAAGGCATTTCGTAAATATTAACATAATAAACCTAAATGAATGAAAAACACTTAGAGAGAAAGTTACAGTTACAATTTTCAAAATATTCTTTTCGATTACTCATAATTGCTCCATTGAATATTTCACAACTTTCAACAATTTTCTTTCGCACAGTTATCGTCTGCGAGTTAATAAACGAGCCAAAACTTTTGCCAATCCTCTTTTGCTTTTGGCATAGCATGATGATAATTTTTTTAAACATTTAATATCGTCTTCAAAATGTGATAAACTTCATTATCGTTTAAGATACCGTTATAATAATGCTACTCTGCTTTGTTATCGAATTTCTAGAGAAATTGTCGGGATAGTCATAAAATGCTGGTCAACTTGCACTTCGGAGTTAAGCCTTATTTTAAAATATCCCAGCAACGATTACATTTAGATGTCTCCAAAACAAAACAAATACCACTAACTAACGACAGATAATAATTTAAAACAAATGACATGAATGAACACATCATTGAGGACAAATACAAACAATTATTCACAACAGACTAAACATTTTCACATTACCAGTTCTCTTTAAAAACTAATTGCTTCTAATAATCGGTATTTTGAGAAGGTAAGTTACATTTTGTTTTCTGTGATTCTTCTCAGCATTCTTTCTCTTTTCATTACCTGATGAAAAATAGCTGTAGCATTATGCTTCGAAATGATCTGCATATATATGGACAAGTTTTCTGTTTATTTATATTAAAATGCCGTAACTGCGTAATTCCGGTGTAATGCAAAATCAATGGAATCTTCAAAGCGTAAGTCCAAAAGTAATGCAAATAAAATCAAGGTTCTTAATGCAAGTAAACAGAACAGAAAACTAGTCCAAAGGAGGTAAGATGCATTGGAAGCCCCGGAAATTAATGTTAAGTAAATTCTGATAAGCCAGTATCCTAATTGCAGCGTCATAATCTTTGTGTACGCAAGATTTATAGTATAATTACGTTTATCTGCTCATAATGAATATCAAGCCAACTTGAATGATTATATCTAACTACATTCCGAAATTCTTACCAGCCGAATGTCTGATAATTTGAACTTGATTCTATAACTGTTTTAATATTTGGCAGGAATTTAAAAAAATAAACAAGTATCAAATATAAAAACTTAACAACAATAACATACAGAATCATAAACAGACTTGGTGTTTCCATCAAGCTACCAAATATTTTTAATGAAACAAATTATTTTAAAATTACAGATGTTTATTTAATAACTGAGTTACAATATACAAAGATTTATTTTTTTCCTAACTGTTAAGAGTTCTACTTACCGCTGCCTTCTTTATTTGGCTTCACCATACAATTTGCAAAGGAAATTAATTCGATTTTTTCACACAAAATATATTAAGAAACCACTATAATCTCAAAAGAGATATGCATTGCAACTTTCTAAATCATTTCTTTTTCTTCAATTTTTGCACACTGAATACCAATTCTCATGCCGAAAAAGTCTACCTTTTATTGTACGAAAAAAATATTTCCATTCTTTTAACTATAAAGACTTGCTTCTCCAAGAAAAAAATCAGCCACATTTCCCATGTTCATCAACTAAATCTCCAGAGTTACCTTAATGGATCCTTTAAAAAGAGAGATTGAAAGCGAAGGCGAAATAATTCCAAAAAATAAAACAACTGTGAACTGTTTAAATTGCCCTCAAATCCAGCATCTTCATACTAACTAAATCTGCATATATAAAAGAGGGGAATTTTTCTGAAACCTCTTCTCTTTGCAACGATCTTTTTTAAGCCTCAATTTTTGTTTTTTGTGCAGACGAAATTCCGAATGAACAAGAAAGAACTTTCAGGTGGCCCGAAATCATGAAATATTCATTCCAGCAGACGATCTTTAAAACGAAAATGTTTATTACATTTTCTTTTAAGCTTTGGAATACTGTAAGTCTGGTGATAATGGTCTGAAAGGCTTGAAGATATAAAAATACTAGTGCTCTTTTGGAATGATTTTTGTTATATTTGCTTTTTTTCTCTCTTTGGTTTTTTGTGGGGGTATTTTTAACATAGAGTTAGAAATTCCCTAATATTTTCCAGCTTTTTAAAAGGCTATGATTTCGTGCAACTTTTGACATCTTACAAGCCAAATCGAAAAGCTTATGATGTTTTCACTTTTTTCATGTGAAATGTTTTCTGACATAGAAAAGGATACGTACAAAAACTAGGGAAAGATTTAAAATCCAATGCTGAATCCAAAAAATGTAAACTTGTTTAACTGTAGAAGAATTATATGTTTTTTTTCTCTTTCTCTCTTTCGCTTTCTTTGGGGAGAGGGGAAGGTATTAATTTCGTCATAGGCATTTTAAATTTTGCTCTCTTTTAATGAAGCAAAATGCATTAACATATTTGTATATATTGAAAATATTCTTAATCTAAGGAATAAAATTTCGCTCTAGGTCTGTTGCAAAAAACCATTCTAGAACAAAATGAAATTATTTTAGCCTCATTTAAATAATGTGAAAATTAAAATTGTAAGTTTCGTAAGTAATAGAAAAATCATATAAATGTTTGAGTTATAAGATTAAAAGATGATTTGGCCGATAATTGGGGATCTTCATAAATTTATCTTTGGATGAAAACATTTCATAAAAATGATGTTTAAAAATTATGACTTGATTTATAGCGACATAAATTTTAGTTTAATACATAAATAAATTTAATAGGTGTTTGATAGAGGTGTTTACGAGGGACGTTCTGAAAGTAAGTTTCGTGATGCTTTTTCACAAGGAAGCTTTATTACAATCCGAAACATACAATGGCATAACAAAATACAAACCTTTGGCTATTTTTACACATTTTCGCCACCGACATTGATACATTTGTCGTACAGTGAAATCAATGTCAAGAAACCTTCCTGGTAAAAATCAGTGCCCAGCGATTACCTTCCACCTTTCCTTCACAGCTGCTGCACCTCTTCATTGCTTCGGAAGTGACATCCCGATAGTGCTGACTTCAATACAGGATAAGGGGAAAGTTTGATGGGGCAAGATCCGGTCTGTAGGCCGTGTGATCCAATATCTTCCATACCAGGCGACGAATGTGTTCTTTTGTGCCCCTTGCTGTGAAGGATCTTGCATTATCGTCCAAGAGCAAAATCCCTCGCTGCTTATTGCCATTTTTGCAATCTTGTGATCAGCGCGAGGTCGTGCGGCACCCATCTTTCCCTTTATCGTGCGTTGAAGTCAGCACTATTGGGGCGTCACTTCCGAAGCAATGTAGAGGTGCAGAGGCCGTGAAGATCTTCCTTCACCCGCTGGGCACCTAGTTTTACCAGGATGGTTTCTAGACATTGATTAAACGGTAAGACAAATGTATGTGGTGAATGTGTGGAAAAATAGCCAAAAGTTTGTATTTTGTTGTGGCATTGTATGCTTCGGATTGTAATAAAGCTTCCTTGTGGAAAAGCACGGCGGTCATGGTAACAACATTGGCATTTATATAGCTATTCATGGGAAAAACAGAAACTTTTTTCATTTTTATTAAGGCGGAAAAGAAAGTTCTGAAGATGTTCGGCTTACAGACTCCGTAATGCGTGGACAACAAATGCTGAAGTGAAGTGTACACTATCTGTGTTTAAACCCTTTCAAAACAAAAGCCTTTAAATTTCTAACTAAACTCAGAGGAATTTTCTTTCATTTTTACAATATTTATTCGTTTAATATATGGATCTGACAATTAATGTACACTCTGCATGATTATTTTTTTGTTCACTTCGATTTAAAAGACAAATAAATTATTCATATTTAAAGAGTGCCGCATGAGGGAGAGTGTTGTTGTGAAGAGGAAGAGGTTTGACCATCCTTCTTATAGTCCCGATCTTGCTCCCAGCGACTTCCATCTGTTGCAGCACCTGAGAAGGCTGTGGCCGGGCAGCACTTCCTAATGAGGGCTGAGACACGCTGGCTCCGCTCTCAGATGGAGGATTTCTTCGATCCCGGTGTACAGTAGAAGTGGCTCACGGTCTGATACGTGCTTTAATTCCGGGGGTTCTTATACTGAGAGGTAGCTGAAAGATTTCTGTATCTGTTTCAATAAATAAATGCAGGTAATTATGTATAGTGTCTTTTTACGGCCTCTGGGAAACTACTTTCTGGACAAACCAAATAGTTTGTACGCTATAGAAATCCAAACTACTGAATAGATTTTCTTTAAATTTTGCTCACAAATGTTATGAAGCATCCTTGTAAATAAAAAAGAAACGTAAAAATAATTTGTACCTGTGGAAATCAAACCTGATAGTGAATTCATACTTTATGTAAGAAAAAAGAAATTACAAACGTCGGCAAAAAAGTAGGTCCTTCTCTAACTGGGGCGTTAAGGCATCGAACACCGAGTCTCTAGGTCCGCGGTTCGACTATGGATGCTTTTCTTTTTCAAGAAACCGAAATCTTCTGCGTTCTCTTTAGTTGACGCATCTAAATCCAAACCTCAGAATAGATTTTCTTCAAATTTCGATCGCAAATACTATGACAAACAAGGACAGGTTTAGTTAAGGTTTAGCGATAATTGACTAAATAGTTTATTTTTTATTAATTTTTGAAGTAATAAACTTGTCAGGGTACACTTCGAAATGCTCTTGATGTTGTCTAGCAACGAACTTGCCTTTCACTTTCACTCTGAAAATGTTACTTTAATTTTTTTATTTTTAGTCTTTTTAGAATAAAACGTTACGCTCATTGATTTTTTTAGTATAACTTTATGATTATAAGTATTATTAAGTATTATTTAGAGTTTCCTAGCACAAATTACTTTTTTGAATTTTATTAATATGCTTTTAACACTTCGTTTATTTTGAATAGATAGTCGATGTTTTTTTAAAAAATTCCTATTATTTTCCTGCATTTTATTATTTAGTTCTTTACTGATTTTAAAATTTTAAAATTTACAGACGATAAGGGAATTTTGTGAATAGTAATATTTTATATAAAAATAAATTTTACATTAAAGATAATAGACTTGAAAGCATTTGCATCTCAAACACTACTGGGTATATCCGCTAGTCTAAAATAAAAAGACACCTTTTAGAAATATGCATATGATTTATGCAGCGGATCTAAAATTCAAATGGAAATTTCAGTCCAAACAATATATTTCAATCAGTACATCTCTGCAACCTGCAAAACGTTTATATAACTGATACATATTTGAAACATGATGATAATTGGACCCAGAATATCAAGGGATGAACGCCTCATAATATGGATATTACAAAATTGTCAAGTGTATTAATATATGGTCATTTTGCGTCCTTTGGCCAAACATATCCAAATCTCCTTAACTCAATTTAATATTCAGGCACTCTATCCCCTTTTCAACTTTATTCCCCCCCCCCCCCCCCCATTGATACAATCTGGTCTCTTCAACTAATCAAAGGGCGTCACTTGACAGTTCCATTCGATAACATCACACGGTTCAAATGCTAAATTAATTGTTAACCAGTGTTCCATAGTGCAAGGATCAATTGATCAGATGTCAAAATCTCGGAGAACTCCTGCTTCTATACGAAATTGCTTATGTAGATGGTTTGTTTGAAACGAGAAATAAATTAAACCTTGTTTCATGTGGTATTTAGATGGTCAATGGTGAACAAATCAATTCATATCATTAGGATGATAACTTTAGAACATTTATTTAAGGTATTATTTTCTAAACGTGCTCATTTATTACCAGACAATATTATTACTATTAATTAATCATAGTAATTAATAATTACTATTGATAAAGATAATGTAAGTCATATAAGATGAGGGAATAATATATATTTTACATGCTTTACAAATAGAATAAGAAATATATCTTTAAGAAAAATATGCATAATAACTGTCATATTGTGCCTTGTTCGAAAATATATTTAATCATGTAATGTTTCAATTTTCAAATATGGAAATAGTTCATTGTGAATAATTTTTTCATAAAATTTTCTACTTCGTTTGATGTTTGGAATTTGTATTTATTGTGGATCATCGGCAGTTTGCTTTTAGACGCATTGTCAAAATAAAAGAAAATGAACTGGAATTACTTAATTCTGTTAGATTGAAATGAATAAAAATTTTATTTTCTTTTCGTTTATAAAATCTTTATCATGTGCAGTTTCATTCATTTTTTCATAAATAAATTATACATTTTGTAAATAGAGTGAAAATATTGGACCAATGCCTAAGTTACTCTAACGAAATAGTTTTAGCTGCAACAACTGGTATTTCAGATAACAAATTCTTTTAAAATTTAGCGACTCTTACTTCTTATGAGCATTAACCAGTTCTTGACAAGAGCACATCTGCCGTGCCAATAAAGCATTGTGCTCCTTTCTTTTCGTAACTAACCTTTGGGACTGCTAACCATCGTTAAGCGAATTTTACGCATCTTTTACAGATAGATGGTTTACTTCAGTTTAATTATATTAGCGTCCCAATTTGAAACAACACGAGGGCTATTTTGGGACGGACCTCGTAATTTAGAACTATGGTCAAATGTCAAGGATGGCATCTGAGCCGACCCCGTCTCTAAACTTCCGCACCACACCAAAGAAAGAATTCAAGCTGTCGATTGTTTTGACCGAGAATCTTGGATCCTGTCGCACGAAATTCAACAAAATGGAACAGATTTCTGCCAATTATACTCAGTTCCTTCCAACCGAAATATAAAAAAGGAAAATGCACCTCTATGGAAAGTATGCTAACTATTTAGAATTTTTTAATTCATTCTACTACAAGCACTAAAATAAATTTTGTTTTAAAATTCTAAAAATAATGAAATTTTTTCGTTATCTTATATATAGCGCTTGAAATAGCAAAATAAAATAATGCACACGAGTAGACA